>APFE030852650.1:0-26945 GCA_000404065.3 Pinus taeda
ATTTTTAATGGAGTTCGTAAGTCTAAACTTAGGAAAAATAAAATATTAATGGGTATTAATATAAAACTGGGTTAGAATGTTCCAAAAGTCATGGATCAAGCCAAATCTAATCTTAGCCATTGATTAGAGATTTAATCTCGGCCGTTGATGGACTAATAAGAAAAGTATAAGAGGATGCTTGAGGATCAGGTGGAGAACATAGCAGAGTGATCATTCATTCTATTCTCTAGAGCAGGGTTTGCTAAGAGAGATAGAATCAGTGATCAGCAACGAGGGGCAGTGAATACATAGCAGAGCGGCAGAGTTGGTACCAAAGAGACAACATAGAGCCTAGAGAGGTTGATGCAGAGGCAGCTGGGTGCTATGTAGAGGTAGCCAGGAGCTGCGTAGAGCCAGGAGAGGGCAACATGTGAGACGTAAAGGGTCTAGGAGCTGACACAGAAGCTTCAGAAGTTGACGTAGAGGCTAGCAGAGCTGAGGCAGGGCCAAGAGGTAGCGCGAGAAGGATTTCATGGGATAGATTAGGTGTTGGTGAGCCGGGTAGGGTGACGCAATCCCTATTAGAGTGACGCAAAGTAGTGGGAGCTGCAATTGTCGTTGTGGGATTGTTCATTCGACGATTAATCAGTTGGAATATCTGTCTTCGAGGAGAGGTACTACACCGAGGGCATTCTTTGTTGGGTGAGCCATTTCCATCACCCTAGTTGTATTCTGAAAATTGGATAATAATAAAACCCTCTGAATAGTTGCACCAGTTTTCCCACATTGGGTTTTTCCGGGGACATTGGTCCAAAAATAATAGTATCACTTGTGTGCTTGATTTCTTTCAGTTGATGATCTATAGATGTTGATACTATACTTGTGTTTATTTTCAGTATTTACATGGTAAATAACTTGTTAAGTAATTAAACAAGTAGGAAGAAATAAACCAGATAGTATAGGAAGAGATTATAATGATTTAAACTTAGAAATTCCAACAGATAACATGGTTGGAGATCATTTGATGGTTGGAAGATTATTTTGGAGTTCTCCTAATGATGCTGCACTATGACTGCACTAGTATATGATGACATTGTTCATGCATCATGCTACATGGATGTTGCACTCCTACATAATGACTTTACGATCCTATGATGACATTGATAACAATGAAGAAGCCAAAGAATGAAGAAGCCACGCTGTCCCAAACATTTCTCATGTTGTCCCAAACTTTTTATGCATAAAATTTAGGGATAGTCATAAAGAAAAATTATTTTGGACACCTTGGAGGCATCCTTTCAAAATGGATTCTAGACCATCTTAAAGAGGATTTTTTCCTCTTTCTAACAAGCCTTTATTTGCCCCGAAACTCCCAATAGTGTGAGATATTGGATTTTTAAGTTAAGGAAATTATTCTTAGCAGTGCGCTGACCTACACTCAGTCATACAAGTCGGCCTCACTTCTAATAGATGTGTCCCTTCAGTTATAAACGAAATCTCTATAAAATGACGTCTAAACACTTCATTTTGATCAACAATTCGGGCAAGAATTTAGAGATACAAAGTACAGAAGAAGAATGAAGGCCAAGGAGAACAAGGAGACTATTGTTTAAGATGAAAAAAAGGGATAATTTTGTTTGGGCATAAAATCTTGGTCGAAGCTGCCATAGTTTCCATGGTCGAAGTTGCCATAGTTTCCGTGGTCGAAGCTGTCGTAGTTGCCATAGTCGAAGCTATCATAGTTGTTGTAGTTGTTGTGGTTGAAGCTGCCGTAGTTGTCGTGGTCGAAGTTGTCGTAGTTGTAGCGGTCGAAGCTGCCGTAGTTGTCGTGGTTGAAGCTGTCGTGGTCGAAGTTGTCATAGTTGTTGTGGTCGACTTGTTGATTTTTTGGGATTGGGCAAATAATGCTTGTTGAAGTCTTCTCTTGAGAACAGAATAGGGCAAAGTTGGGGAACTTTGTGAAGTAACATATTGAAGATTTGTGGAGATCATTGAAGACCATGATGCATTGAAGCCATCATGAGGTGACCTTGAAGAAGTTTGTTTTGGGTAACATGAAGAGCAGTGGTGACATCTTCATGTGAAGAACAAGGTTTCCATTGATGATGTGACGTCGAGACTAAGTGAAGGCGTAGTTGAAGATTGATAAGGTTTGTTGAAGAAGACATTGGGAGCTGTGAAGTATAAGCACACATATCTTGATGAAGTATTGCTAAGGGTTGGAGCCTCAAAGACACAAGGTTGGTGCCATGGAAGATAGGGTTGGAGCCCTAGAGGTTGGAGCCTCAAAGGGACAAGGTTGGTGCCTTGGAAGATAGGGTTGGAGCCCTAGAGGATAGGAGTCCTCAAGGGACCAGGTTGGTGTCTGTACCAGAGATAGGGTTGGAGCCCTAGAGGTTGGTGCCTCAAAGTTACAAGGTTGGAGCCTTGGGAAGTCTAAGTCAGTGCTTGGAAAAATATAGGTTGGAGCCTAGGAGATTGAAGATTGGTGTCTTCATATAGGGTTGGAGCCCTACACAAATATTTTACTTGATTTATTGAGATTAATAAAAATATTTATTTTTATTGTTCATTTTGTGTTCTAATTATAAGTGATCTAATTGGTAAAACTAACAATTGAAAAGAAATACTGATTCACCCCCCCCCCCTCAGTGTTTCCAACAATTGGTATCAGAGGCAGTACTTTCACTCAAAGACTAATAACGTGAAGGTTGATCATTAGAATACAAATGGCAAAGCCAAGGAAGAAAGTCTCCAATCCTCCTAAAAATGTTTCTCGCTCAACCACCGAATTTGAAGTCAATCAATTTGTGAAGGCTCCATTGTTCAATGGAAATTTTGATATAGGGGAAGCAAGAATGAGGAATTTCTTAAAGACTCAAGGCAAATTCTGGAAATCAGTGATTGCTGATGGCATGATGGATGGGGAATCCAAGGAGCATAATACAAGAGCAATGAAAGCAATCTTGAATGGGCTACCTGATTCTACGAAGACCAATTTTGAAAAATGTTCGTCAGCTAAAGGCATATGGGATAAACTTCATGTTCTTCACTCAAAAGGAGCATTGACAATGATCTCTAGTCAAGAAAATGATGGAAAACAAGAAGGAAATCCAAAGCCCATCAAGGAAGCTGAAGATAAGAGTGATAACGTCAAGGCTAAAGAAGATCTAGAAGATGAAGAAAATGAATAAGTCTGTGAAGAAAATATCCTCACTAAAATTATGGTTGCCATAGAAGAGATTAACAATTTGAAAAAGGAAAATGAGGAACTTAAGAAGAAAGTGCAGGTTGGTGACCAGGATAAGACAAGGAAGGAAGTTGACCTTGTCAAACTTCAAATACCAGAAAGAGATGAGGAGCTCGCCAAGATTAAGGAATAATTTCATCAAAAGAAGAGAAAGCATCATGAATAAGTCATATGTATGACAAATCAATTGGATAAGGCAAAGAAATGGGAAGATACCTTGTCAAGCCACCTTGAACAAAGGCACAAGAGCTTGAACAAACTTGAACAAAGATTGGTCAATACAAGGAAGAGGTCTCCTCCCTTAGATCTCAACTAGAAGAAGCAAGGAAACAAGCACAAGGAGCTGAGAAGGTGATGGAAGCTTTGACATTCATAGAAGGACAAGTTGATGAAGTAGAAAAGGAGAGAAATGCCATGCTATGCCAACTATAAGAAAATGATGATGACATCACCAAGTTAGAATCATAAATCACTTCGCTTAAGGCCCAGTCAGGTGAAGCAACCAAGATGAAGGAAGAAATGGAGATCATTCTATCAAAGAAGGATGAAGAATGCAAGAAAATGAAGGAAGAAATTGTCTTTCTGAAGAAAGAAGTTGACTTGCTGAATAAGAACTTGAAAAGTTCTCAAACCCTAGATGACATCCTAAGTCATCAAAGGTCTCCCCTTGATAAATCAAGTCTTGGCTATGCAGGTGAATCCTCAAGCAAGAATGATAATGCTTCAAAGAACTAGGATGTGAGGAAGCCTGGAAGAAATGTTGATGGCCCCAACGAAGGCAAGAGTCAAATTGACATTGAAAGAAATCCTACTCCAAGAAGAAACGCAGATGGTGCCAAGGATGCAAGAAGAAATGGTTATCATAAAAGGATCTCAAGGAAGAAAGACTTCAGAAGTATATCAAGGAAATATTCATCTCCCAGGTACCAAAGCATATTTCTTGGTTATTGTTATGCTTGTACAAACTTTGGACACATGGCAAAAGATTGTAGGACATATAATGGTCCCCATCAATCTCTGAGAAGCAATTTTGCAAGAAGAAGTCATGAATTCTTATTCATGAACAACATTGAGTGCTTCAAGTGTCATAACATTAGACATATGTCACATGCCCCTACAGAAGGAAGAATTGTGCCAGAGAAGAAAGTTATACAAGTATGGAGAAGGAAGAAAATTGAATCCAGAAGTCCCTTGAACACTCTAGCCAACAACACATATTGTTGACTTGATGAAGTCATCCTTGATATTCCAAGTATTTGATGGGGAGACTCTGCCAAAAGGAAGACCATGCATATAGTTAGGGGGAGCTCATGATGATTAAGCATTCTTGCAGAAGCTGTCCATTAATGGGTCTTATGAAATCCTTGATGAGCTATATGGACAATCATTCGTTGATAGATAATCTCTCAGGAACACTCCTTGAAGAATATAATCCTTATTCATCCGATGGATTATTATTGAAGATCTCTTCCACTTCACCACTAGCAGGCAATCTTTCATGAGGGGAAGTTGGTTCATCACATGAAGGAATTTAAGCACATCTATCATGGACTAGATTTCCAGAAGAAAGAGCACCATGATAGGGGGAGTAACATACCTATGAAGAACTACTATTGATAAATAAAATATGATGAAAAGAAGCAGCTTGACAGGGGGAGTACTTGGGCACCCCGTTGGCCATTGATGTCAAAGGGGGAGAGAATGTTGGAAGGGCAAAAATATTGCCATCAATGACAAAGGGGGAGATTGTTAATGAATGTTGTTGTTGATGTCAATATGGCATTGGTTGAGATGGAAAATATTCTTGATATGCCTAATGAATATCATGAAACCCTAGAATGAGATGATAAGGTTGAAGACAATAGATGCCCGGTTCCATATGATGTCGTAACTCTTGTTTGATAAGAATGTCATGAATTAATATGTCAAGTCACTAATGAAGAAGTCTTAAGAAGTGCCAAGTGCCAAGTATTTAGAAGCCCTTCATGACATATGGAGGACTACATTTGATGATGTCATATTCTTGATGAATGACCATAATTGATGATGGCACTTGATGAGGTCTTGATAACATGGTTGGAGATCATTTGATGGTTGGAAGATTATTTAAGAGTTCTCCTAATGATGTTGCACTATGACTGCACTAGTATATGATGACATTGTTCATGCATCATGCCACGTGGATGTTGCACTCCTACATAATGACTCTATGATCCTAAGATGACATTGATAACAATGAAGAAGCCACGCTGTCCCGAACATTCCTCATGCTGTCCCAAACCTTTTATGCATAAAATTTAAGGACAGTCACAAAGAAAATTATTTTGGAAACCTTGGAGGCATCCTTTCAAAATGGATCCTAGACCATCCTAAAGAGGGTTTTTTCTTCTTTCTAACAAGCCTTTATTTGCCTCAAAACTCCCAATAGTTTGTGAGATATTGAATTTTTAAGTTAAGGAAATTATTCCTAGCAGTGAGCCGACCTACACTCTGTCATACAAGTTGGCCTCACTTCAAATAGATGTGTCCCTTCAGTTATAAACGAAATCTCTATAAATAGACGTCTAAACACTTCATTTTGATCAGCAACTCAGACAAGAATTTAGAGATATGAAGTACAAATGAAGATAGAAGGCCGAGGAGAACAAGGAGACTATTGTTTAGGAAGAAAAAAGGATAATTCTGTTTGGGCATAAAACCTTGGCCGAAGTTGTCGTGGTCGAAGTTGTCATAGTTGTCGTGGTCGAAGCTGCCATGGTTGAAGTTGCCGTAGTTGCTGTGGTCAAAGCTGCCATAGTTGCCGCGATCGAAGCTGTCGTAGTTGCCGTGGTCGAAGTTGTCATAGTTGTTGTGGTTGTAGTGTTGATTTATTGGGATTGGACAAATAGAGTTTGTTGAAGTCTTCTCTTGAGAATGAATAGGGTAGAGTTGGAGAATTTTGTGAAGCAGCATATTGAAGATTTGTGGAGATCATTGAAGACGATGATGCATTGAAGCCATCATGAGGTGACCTTGAAGAAGTTTTGTTTGGGTAACATGAAGAGCAGTGGTGACACCTTCATGTGAAGAACAAGGTTGTCATTGATGATGTGACGTGGAGCCTAGTGAAAGCGTAGCTGAAGATTGATAGGGTTTGTTGAAGAAGACGTTGGGAGTGTTGACACCTTCATGTGAAGAACAAGGTTGTCATTGATGATGTGACGTGGAGACTAAGTGAAGGCGTAGCTAAAGATTGATAGAGTTTGTTGAAGAAGACGTTGGGAGACGTGAAGTATAACCAAACATATCTTGATGAAATAAAGCTAAGGGTTGGAGCCTCAAAGACACAAGGTTGGTGCCTTGGAAGATAGGGTTGGAGCCTCAAAGAGACAAGGTTGGTGCCTTGGAAGATAGGGTTGGAGCCCTAGAGGAAAGGAGTCCTCAAGAGACCAGGTTGGTGTCTATAGCAGAGATAGGGTTGGAGCCCTAGAGGTTGGTGCCTCAAACTGACAAGGTTGGAACCTTGGGAGGTCCAATTCAGTGCTTGGCAAAATACAGGTTGGAGCCCGGGAGATTGAAGATTGGTGTCTTCATCTAGGGTTGGAGCCCTACACAAATATTCTACTTGATTTATTGAGATTAATAAAAATGTTTATTTTTATTGTTCATTTTGTGTTTTTAATTATAAGTGATCTAACTCGTAAAAATAATAATTGAAAAGAAACACTGATTCACCCCCCCAGTGTTTCCAATATGCATGCTTTGTGAATTCTTTCTATGGATCACATATAAAGAGATATTATTCCCGGGAACTAAGTAGGATAAGTTTTACTTAGTAATATCATCTCTAGCTTTTAAATCATTCCATTAATCTCATTGTGTTTCTTTTATTCTATTATATCTCTTTAAACGGGAAACTGGTCTCTTTATTCCTAGTCAGACCCACCATTTTCAACGGAAAAGGAGCTTCCTTAAGTTTCCAACTGGGTGGTATTCCTTGATGTTGAGGCACAGACTTTCCAGCTTTCAACAGGGTGGAATTTCCCAAAACGCTTTTTAGGTTCTTTGGAATACATGTGCCCAAGCCTCCCTACAGAGTCTGAGACTTAGAGCACATCCGATGCTACCAGAAATCAACACTCCCTGTTAGTGAGGAATGTGCTCTAGTAATGCCTCTAACTAAAGCATCACCCTGACTTTATAACATCGTCCTTTGCACTATTGATGTCTGACATGCTGTCCACCAACTACTGTGCTGCTGCTGCAATTGTACTGTTCCTGACCTTGCCACTGTCAACATTGCATCTGTACTACAACTCCCTCTAAATTTTTGCATCTTTGCTGCTGCTGGAACTGCCACTGCCAATTGCCACTGCACTGCAAATCGCTTCTGCTACTGCATCAACAATGAAAAAACATCCCAAATTACTGAACAAGTGTTCAACATAGATGCATCTCGGTGCTGAAGATATCACTGTTGCTAGTCTCATGCTGTCCCTTTGAAGCCACCGCGTTGCTGCTGCTATTGCACTGTGCCTCCCTGTACTACTGCAACTCTACACTAAGTTGCTCAAACTTGGCTTTCTAGCCACTACATCTGTCACTCCAATACTGCTTTGCACCATCTGACACTTGTCCATCCTGCTACTTTTGATTTGGGCTCCTATAGCAAGGAATTGATCCAAGAGGTGGGCTTCTCAAGGATCTTGCCCATCTGTAGCTCTATTTGAAGTACAACTCTAAGTCATCCCACCTCCCTCCTGGAGGTATCTTTGCTGTCATGGCGAACTCGTCCTCCTTGTTCTTCATAGGTGCAACCTTCGGATCGTGCTTCTCATCTTTGTCCTTCTTTTTGAGAGGACATTGTGTTGTATAGTGACTCATCTTGCCACACCTGAAGCATTTAATCTTCGAGACATCCTTCTTCCGCCTTCGCTGCTTTTGCTGCCTCTTGGATGCAAGGGCTGCATTCACATCCTCCTCCTTGGGCTTCGACCCATTGCTTTCGTCAAGCTTGCATTTGACCAGATCTCTCCTCAACTCTTCCTGCTTGAGAGATGGCCACTTACTATCCCAATCTGGCAAAGTTTCCCTGTCTAGGTTGCTCTAGACAAAGACTTGCCACTCTTCTGAGACTGAGTTTAGGGCCATTGTCACCATCTCAGAACCTTGAAGTGTAGACCCCACAACTGCTAACTCGTCCCAGGTCTACTAAAGCTTCGTGAGGAACAGATCTATGCGCTACCCCTTCTGCATCTGTGCAGATCTCAGTTTTGCGCTAAGAACGTCTTCCGTTGTTCAGAAGATCACTGATACAACGTAGACAACACATCCCACATACCCTTAGCAGTCCCTCTGCTAGCAATGTGACAAGCTACATGATCCTTTACTCTGTTGAGGATCATTCTCTTTGCCTTCACCATTTCTGCCTTGTACTTCTTCAGCAGATTTGGATCTGCAAGCTCAACTAGCACGTTGTCGACATAGGTCTTGAGAGAATGCTCATCTAGAAGGAATGACATTCTTGCCTTCCAGATGACATAGTTGGATGCCCCATCCAACCTGTCTTGATCGCTCAACCCACTGGTTCCCATCTCTGCCTCGAAAATGTCGAACTGCTCCTCTCTACTCTTACTGCTGCTGCTCAATCTTTGCTGAAGCAGCCTTAGGATCATTTTTCTCATCCTTATCCTTTTTCTTCAAAGGACACTGGGATGCATAATGGCCCATCTCGCCACAACTGAAACATTTCACCTTTGAAATGTCCTTCTTTCACTTCGGCTTCTGTTGTCCCTTTGATGCTAAAGTTGCGTTTTCCTCCTCATTCGTTTTTGTGCCGCTCCCACTGCTGCCACTGAGGTTGCCCTTCACTAGGTCCCTCCTTAACTCCTCTTGTTGAAGAGCCACCCACATCTCCTCCCATGAATGTAGTTTTTCTCTGCCCAATATGCTTTGGACGAAATCTTGCCATTCATTCGAGACTCCATTCAGGGCTATCCTCACCGTCGTGGTTGGCTGAGGAGTGGACCCCACTGCAGCAAGCTAGTCTCTAATGTCTTGAAGATGTTGAAGATAGAGGTTCACCGCTTCTCCTTTCTGCATCAAGGTCCGTTGCAAATTTTACTCTAAGACTTAAGTACATCTTCTGTTGTTCGGAAGAGCCTTCATATAGAGAATACAAGGCTTCCCACATCCCTCGGGCTGTATCCTTGCCCTGCAAGTGTGAGACCACATGATCTTGAACTTCATCGAGAATGAGCCTCTTTGCCTTCCCCTGCTCGGCCTTGTACTTCTTCTTTTGATTGTTTTTAGCAGGAACAGATACAACACTATTGACGTTGGCCTCGAGATCACACTCCTCCAGAACAACTAAGATTGTTGTTTTCCATATGACATAGTTGGAAGCACCTTCCAACCTGTCTTGATCTATGAGCCCATGCGATGCCATTTCACCCAATTGTCGAACTGACTCCTCTAGTCACTGCTAGCACTTCTCAGCTGCTTAGCAAGTGAGAAATTCAAACTTTCTGGCGGAAATTTCTTTGAGGAGAAAATTCTCCTTCTACGTGTTTTCGTTCTTTTCGAGCGAATTTTTGCCCTGGTAGAAACTGCGCCCTTCAAGCACTGCGTTGAGGCTCTGCATTAGTCCCTCTGCCTCTGCAAACTCATGAACTGGAAATTGTACCTATCTGTCGTCTCACTCAGAGAGAGATTTCCTCGGATCTACTTCCCGACAAGGACTTCACAATCCCTTCAAGGGGATTCGAATTGCTTCCAAGTGCAGCTTTTGGCCTCACTGCTCAGTACTGGATCTTCTCTTCCTGTTTCAAAATCAATCCTCTGATACCATGTGAAAAGTCCTAGACTCGAAGGAACCCCTACTGCAGCAAATCTGAATCTACTTCACCTACTTGATTTTTAACATGCATTAACCAAGTTATTCTTCTGAATACTGAAGCAAATTACTTTTGCGGCCTACACTAATTAAATATTTGATCTCATGAAACATAAAACAGAGCAAAGAACAAGATACATAGGACACACTTATTTTTGGCCACAATAGTCCCTGGAAAAGCCCAATGCGGGAAAACCGATGCAACAGTTATGAGGGCTTTATTATTACGCAGTAGCAAAATTTGAATACATCACTGAATACAATTATTTAGTTACAGAGAGAAATACTGGCAAAAGCTTTGTGAGTTACCTCACACAATCACTAAGGAAAGTTCCCGCTATTCTGGTTAGTGATTGAGATGCCCTCGGGAAGCACTGCGCTAGCTCTACGCTGTCGCAACATCAACCCTTGCAGGAGCTACGTCAACCAACATAGAATTCAATCAGAAGCCAAGAGTCTCTACTCTCAGCCTCCCGCTCTCACATCCCGGCTTCCGACTGCTGAAACTGACCCTTGCTCTAATTTTCGACTTCCTCTCTTCGCCTTTGTGTCACTTCTGTGTGGTGTTGAATTTTTTAAGTCGATCCATTAGAAAATTAATCTGTATTCTATTGGTTTATTTCTTCTACTTGTTTAAATTCGAACAAGTTATTTAATATATGTAAATACCGAAATAAACACAATACAGTCACTACATCTACAAATCATCAACTGAAAGAAAACAAGCACACAAGTGACATCGTTATTTTTAGACAAATGTCCCTGGAAAAACCCAATGTGGGAAAACTAGTGCAGCTATTCAGAGGGTTATATTATTATGCAGTCTATCTAAGTACAACTGGGTGCCTAACTGGATCACCCGATAGAGAAAAATACATGGTAGCAATACCTCTATATTCAGAAACAGGTATTCAGAAAACCTGTCCCACGAAACCCTCTCCGGCACAACTGAAGCTCAGCGCTGGCCCTTCTGGCCTCTGCGTCAGGCTTCTGCTGACCTACGTCAACCCCAAGACCCTCTGCGTCAGTGTTCTGAGGCACTGTGCAGCCTCTGGGACCCTCTGCATCACTCCAGCAACCTCTGCGTGGATGACGCAGTCCCTCTGGCCTTTGCGCCGTCTCTGCTGGGCTTTGCCTAGCCTGGATTGGCTACTCCTCTCGTTGTCTTTGCTTCTGCGTTGGTCTCTCAGTATTGTCTCTGCCTCGTACTCACTGCCCCTCACTGCTGATCACTGATTCAACTTTGTTTAACAACCCCACTCTAGCAAAATGAATGATTGATAACTCTGGTGTATTCTCCAACTGACCCTCAAGCCTCCTCTTATACTTTTCTCGTTGGTCCTTCAACGGACAAGATTAAATCTCTAATCAACGACTAAGATTAGATTTGTCTTGGTCCATGACTTTTGGAACCTTTTAACCCAATTTTATATTAATACTCATTAATATTTGATTTTTCCTAAGTTTAGACTTAGGAACTCCATTAAAAATAGTAATTATTTTAATATCTCGTAAATTGGGTACAATCTGTCCAAACCAGTTCTGAGTCTTGGAGATCTCATGTGCTTTAGCCTCTCCACCAATTTTCATGGCTAGAGAAGATTCGATGCTACCCCAAATCAACACTCCCTCTTAGCGAGAACTGTGCTCTAGTAATACTCCTCATTGAGCATCACTCTGATTATCCGGCATCAGTACTTGTGTTGATGCTAGGCCTCCCCGCCCAACATCCTCTGCACTGTTGCATCCTGTACTACTGCCCATGGCCCTGCCACTGTCGCTGTTGCATCCGTGCTGCTGCTGGTCCTTTCTTCCAACACTACATCTGCACTGCAACCCCCTCTCATCATGCTGCATCGTGCTACTGCATATTGCTACTGCACTGCAACTCAGTTATTGAGAAGTAAGTAACTGATCCACCCAACTTCTGACATCCCTGTTAGGCTAGAAACACTTCCGATGTTGAAGCTCCCTCTGCCGCTAACAAGTGCTCCCTCTACTGCATACTGCTACTGCACTGCAACTCAGTTACTGAGAACTAAGTGACTAATCCACCCAACTTCTGACATCCCCGTCAGGCTAGAAGCACTCCTGATGCTAAAGCTCACTCTGCCGCTAACAAGTGCTCCCTCTACTGCATACTGCTACTGCACTGCAACTCAGTTACTGAGAACTAAGTGACTATCCACCCAACTTCTGACATCCCTGTCAGGCTAGAAGCACTCCTGATGCTGAAGCTCCCTCTGCCGCTAACAAGTGCTCCCTCAACTGCATACTGCTATTGCACTGCAACTCAGTTACTAAGAAGTAACTGATCCACCCAATTTCTGACATCCCTGTCAGGCTATAAACACTCCCGATGCTGAAGCTCCCTCTGCCGTTAACAAGTGCTCCCTCTTTGTGTAAATTAGTCTCCGGATCCATATTGCATTTGGTTGTTGTTGTAATCGACATTTCGAACTAGCAACAGTGGTTCATCATCAGGATGAGAAAGATCTATGAAACACTGGTCTATCACTTAGTTCAATAGATAGATGTTCGAGATGAAGAGTCGACAGTAATCTTAGAGAGTTGTAAAGTTGACTAATAATTTAATTATTAAATTAAAGTTTACTTATTCAATTAAAATTCATTAAAATTAATTAATTACAACTTAAATTAAAAAAAAATTAGAGGGGGATTTTAAAGTTTAACATTATATAAGTTTAATTATTAAAGTATTATATATATTTTAATTATATTAAATATTATATATATTTTGTTACGGGACGGTTTCACATGGTGGAGTGGACAGATTGCATCTTGGCGCTCTTTATTTGTTCTTACACGCTGGCTCTTATGGAAATGGAGAAATGGAACTATCTTCCAAAATTCTAAAATGCCTGTGTTAGCTCTTTTGCTCAGTGTCAAGGCTAAACACGACCTCTCGGGCTGAACGGCCCCTCTCATATGTTTTTGATTCCACGCTTATTGGAACTTTTTGTATAAATCATGTTTACTTTTGGAATTCCCTGTCCTATCTGGGATCTGGGCTATGTACAGATCAATCCTCCTGTATATGTTTTTGAACAATATGGTCCCTATAACCGGATCATCAGGCAAATATGGAACTGCTGAAATATTTCTACTATATTGGATCTATATATGTAACCAGTTTTTTATATTATCTTAATATAGAAAATCAAGATTTTTCTTTTGAAAAAAAAATATTTTGTTAAATTAAAGTTTGATTATTGACTTAAAATTCATTAAAATTAATTATAAATACAATTCTTAAATGAAAACTTTTATTATTAAATTAAAATTCATTAAATTATAATTATGAGTAATTTCATTTTTTAATTTAAATTGATGTTAAATGATGTAAAAAAAATTATGATTAATTTTTTTTACATCATTTAACATCAATTTAAATTAAAAAAGAAATTAATCATAATTATAATTTTAATGAATTTTAATTTAATAATAAAAGTTTTCATTTAAGAATTGTATTTATAATTAATTTTAATGAATTTTAAGTCAATAATCAAACTTTAATTAAAAAAAAAAAAATTTAATATTTAAACTTATATAATGTTAAACTTTAAAATCCCCCTCTAATTTTTTTTTTTTAAATTTAAGTTGTAATTAATTAATTTTAATTATTAATTAAACTTTAATTTAATAAAAAGTTTTAATTTAATAATCAAATTTATAATTAATTTTAATGAATTTTAATTGAATAAGTAAACTTTAATTTAATAATTAAATTATTAGTCAACTTTACAACTTCTAAGATTACTGTCGGCTCTTCATCTCGAACATCTATTTGTTGAACTAAGTGATAGACTAGTCTTTCATAGATCTTTCTCATCCTGATAATGAACCACCGTTGCTTGTTCCAAACGTCGATTACAACAACAACCAAATGCGATATGAATCCAGAAACTGATTTACACAAAGATGAGGATCGCAGAAACCTGAAATCCAAGAAGTGTTTCCCTCTATTGACCTATGTGCCACTGCAACAACTCCCTGCATCTCGCACCGTTGTAGACTTTTCTATGCCATCCTGCACTGGTGCAACACACCCGTGCCTCTCGCACTGTTGTAACCTGCTAGCCTCGCGCTGTCCCGAGACTCCTGCACTGTAGCACTCTCTGCCGCTCCATCTGTATCTGTCTCTACCGACATCCGTCAGTCTTGCTACTCCTCTTTAGGGCTCTCGTAGCAAGGTATAATCCAAGAGGTTGGGTACCTCAAGAATCCTACCCCTCATCGCCTGTAGTCCTCCTGACTATAGCTCGATGTCTCCCCACTTCTTCTAAAGTGGCACATGAGCACTCATGGCACAATCGTCATCCTCCTCGACTTTTTTCTCTGCCCTCGCTGGCACTGCCTTCGTCTTAGAAGCCTCTCCCTTACTCTTCTTCTTTGGACATTGGATCGCATAGTGACCTAGTTCTCCACAATGGAAGCACTTGACCTTGGAGAGGTCCTTCTTCTTCCTCTTCTCCTGCTTTCCCGCAGATGTTAGAGTTGCATCCTCTTCCTCTTCCTTCTTGAACCTGACCCCTTTGCCGCTACTCCTCGCCTTCATCAGTCGTCTGATCTCTTCTTGACGAAGAGCTGCCCACAATTCTTCCCAATCCAGAAGACTCGTCCTACCCAGTATGCTCTGGACAAATGTCTCCCAATCCTCGGAGACTGTGTTAAATGCAGTCCTTACCATCAACTCCTGATCTGGCGTGGCCCCTATGGAAGTTAGCTGGTCATAGATCTCCTTCAACTGACTGAGGAAGACATCTATCTGCTCTCCCTTCTGCATCTGGTATGATCTTAGCTAATTCTCCACAAGCATCTAACTCTGCACGGAAGTATGTTGGTACAATGTCTTCAAAGTGTCCCACATCTATTTTGTCGTTTCCTTCTTGGAAATATGTGGTACCACATGATCCTTGACCCCATCAAGGATGATGCACTTTGCCTTAGCCATTGCCTCCTCGTACCTTTCATTAGCTATCGGATCAACTGGGATAGCCATCACTCTCAAGGCGAAGCCCTTGATACGATGTCTGTCTAGAATGGACAAGATCTTGGCTTTCCAGACCACAGAGTTGGACGCTCTGTCCAGCCTGTCCTGATTTCTTGGCCCATTAATGGCCATCTCGCTGCTCTTCTTTGTTGACTCGTCCGAGTCTCTCTACTTTCCGCGTGGAAGTTCTCGGTTCGACTCCTGCTGAGTCCTCTACTTCCTGTCTGGAAGTTCTCGGTTCAACTCCTCTGAGTCTCTCTACTGCCCATCTGGAAGTTCTCTTTTGGACTCCCTTTGAGTCCCGATTTCCCTCCTAGAAATCCTTTTGCCAACTGTCAAGTTGCTCCATTTCGATCCTCTGTGCAACTGCAACACTAATCCAAATTCCTTGGCTAGAAATCCATCTTGGCAGCAACTCCCTCTACCTTGGTCTTGCCCTGTTAGGTACTGTTCTAACCACAATACCCCACAAGCTTCACTTTGCAAACTACCCACAGCCTCCTATGCCCTAGCAACTGAAGGATTGAGCCTCTTGGCTCTACGCAATCCCAGCACCGGCAAAATAGCTCCCTCAGCCAACTGTGTCAGCCCACCTGACCTTTGCGTGGCTCTGCGAGAGCCTACTTCTGCCCTCCTCAGCCTCTGCGTTGCCTCTCTCTGGCCTAGACTAATGACACAGTCCCTCTGCATCACTCCTTCCTTTGTCGCTTTCTGCAAGGATAAGCTCTATCACTTGGGACAGCTGAATCTGCTGCAAATGCTCTGCTAAGCTGATCCCTTCAATTTTCCTGTGATTTGCAACCATGCTCTAATACCATGTGGAATTTTCTATGTCTATCTGTTAGAAAATTAATCTGTATTCTGCTGGTTTATTTCTTCTACTTGTTTAAATTCGAACAAGTTATTCAATACATTTAAATACCGAAATAAACACAATACAATCACAACATCTATGATCATCAACTGAAAGAAAACAAGCACACAAGTGACATCGTTATTTTTGTACAAATGTCCCTAGAAAAACCTAATGCGGGAAAACGTGTGCAGTTATTAAGAGGTTTATTGTTTCAGAGAATTTGGTATCTACGAATAAATACTAATTCCCTAGATAAGTAGTTATATCTAGAACAACAGTTTAAAGTGTTTTAGTCTTTTCCTATAAGCAATAGATAAGATGAGAAGATGAGAATACCTACTTGTAGTTCCGCTTTCCTCTCGTCTCCCTTGTATCGATCCCGTCGCTCCTTCTCGTACTTAATACGCTTGAGAAGTACCTATAAGCACAACAGAAAACAAAGAATCGATCAAAGCAAACGATCTATTGAATATAAGTGAAAGGAATTAGATACAATTCACATATATAAGCATTATAAAGCAATACAAACATATCGGAGAAAGGTTCAAACACTTTATTGAATAGAAGAAGGAATTACAACCATTGGTGTCTGATTCAAATCTGTTCCTCTAGCTTGGATCCCATCCACATCACATCAAGAGCATGACAAACTTATAGCATTACAGTACTTGCTTCAAAGTCAAATCTCATAGCAACATTATTTCCTTACAATTCAACATACTCCAGAGTCCAGCCGTTGATCACTTAGATGAGTGGTCAATCTATAGGAAGATGAAGGAGGTTTTGTCATAAATGGTGGCATTGAATGGCCTTCCATACTTAAAATTAGTTCCATGGGAGAAGGGATGAGAGGATAGGATGCATCTTAACTCATTTTTCATCCATTTTTGAGCTCATAGGAGTTGATAAGTGAGGGAATCTTCTAGATGATTCCAAAATATAAGAATATTCCCCAAAACCTATGTGAATTTCGCTCAATCTTGCCCAGCGCAAGTGAAAGGAAGCTTAAGTGCTCTGCAGAGCACCCTAGCATGGACTTAACTGCTCTGTAGTGCACCCTTACAAGGGCCTACCTGCGCTGGCCCCTCTAGAGGCCATTTTTGGATGTCTTCAAGTCATGAAAATGTCTGAGAAGGAGGCATTCAAAGGGGTGACTTGTTTAGGGCATGTAGCAACTGAAATTAGGGTTTGATGAGCCCTAAAACCCTGATCTGGATGATGGGATTGATGTGCCCAAATGGATCTGTAACAGCTGCCCCCTAAAGTATGAAGTCGGAAAAATGCCAATGTCGAATGAAATGCTTTACGATGTGATGAGGAGGTATTGAAGTGGAAGGTGACCTGCATCAATTACGATACATATATCATGATATTTGATTTTTACATGAATTGCTGAGGGAAGGCATACCCATGCTCAGCTTATAAACTTTCATCACATGTACATAAACAGTCATCTACAGATATAGACCCATGATCGAAATGACCATCAATGTAAAGACATTGTACATATGTGTAACAACCCATTTTCATATACATCTAAGTTAAGTGATTTAATAATTAAATAGTATAAACTAATATAAGCTAAATAATAAAAGTTGTATAAGTAAATAATATAAGTTAAAATAATATAAATTAAATGCTGCAAATTAATATAAGTTAAATAATAAAAAGTAGTATAAATAAATAATATAAGTTAAATACTATAAAGTTAAAAACTTTATATTAAATAAATTAAAAAAAACTTTATATTATATTATATTAACTTTATATACAAAGTTAAGGTTCTTGAATGAATAGAAGCTATATTAAAGTAATATGAGAAACAGTCGGTTAACCCTTTTTGAAAAAATCTTTTCAACCCTTAACTAAAATCTCTGCGCAGTCAACAGTAGCCTCTGTCTGATAAATATCTGAGGAATGCATGTGGGAGGTGTCGAGTGTAGCTCCAGCGGTGGGGGGGGAAGGCTGGGAGGCAATCACCGAACCCTGGGTATAAAACCACTGAGAGGGCCAAGGAGAAAGGGGCTGCTGAGAAGGAGAAAACGGAAAGGACAGAGGGAGACCGAAACAGGAACGGAAGTAGCTGAAATTGACCTGAGGTTCTGGGCACGGGGGCAGTAAGCGAAGCTTACTGAATTGGCTGGGAGGAATTGGTTTCCCAGTAATCAATTCGACTTCAGAGAACGAGAGCAGACAACAATTTACCAGTGAGCAGTTCAGGTAAGTTTTCGTTGTTTTAAGATTATGCATTTTCAGTTTTCAAATCATGAAATTTAAGTTTACAGTCTTTACACATGGTATCGGAGCTTCGTTCAAAACCTTCGGGACCTCACAGGGCTTACACATCCAAAAACAAAACCATGGTTCTCGTTACCCCTGTGTTTCTGCAAGTTTCGTTCCCCTCGTCTTAGTCTCTGTTTTCATTCTGCTAAAAAAAAAAATGAAACATCATTAGGTTTCCTTTATTGAAGGCCAGAGCCTGGAATACATTAATCTAACCCTAGTGTGCGGAGTTTAAATCGATACCTCTAAATGCGTGGAACTTTATTCTGATAATGTTTGAAACCTGCGGTAGCGTTTCTGTTTTTATGGAGGACTGAAATTCTCGCTGTAATTACCTCTATTAGTCCTAGGGTTCTCAATTGAAAAATCCTGTTCCTTGAATCGATTGATTTATACGACCCTTTAAAGTGGTATTTAAGTTATTTTCCCATTTAATATCCTTACGTCTGATATAGATTAGGTTTAGGTTAGGAAGGTCTGGTATATCCACCGGACGTTTAATTTACGCGCTCATTTCCGGAAATCGAAATACTGCATGACATTTTCCAATCTTTTATGGATTTTCCGTCTTGGATGACATTTCTAAATCTTTTATGGATTTTCCGTCTTCGATGACATTTTTAAAGCGAAACACGGTTTTTAATATTTGTCATTTTAAAAATCTTTTATGGATTTTCCGTTTTTGGAAAGCATGGTTCGGATAGCTTTCGGGACTCTCAGATTTCTACCCCAAGTCTCGCATTGGATGGCACAAATTATTTTCGGTGGCTACAGGTCTTCTTTTCTTCAACTACAGGATTACTATGTATCCCTGCTATGATTAGTTTTGCATCACTAGATATGGTTTCATCACGATACGGCTGGCAGAGAATCACTGTTATATCGCTTATAATAATAAACTCGCTCTTGCATTCACTCTCTATGGCATTTTCCTTTTCTGTCGATAAAAGTGATAATTATAAAACAGTCGTATAGCATGGTCAAATTCTGAAATGCACATGTCGTATATATTACATGGTAATATAGCATGGTCAAATTCTGAAATGCGCTTGTCGTATATTAATAATTCCAAATTCGCATGATACATATATCCCACAACGTATGTTAAATAGTCGTATAGCATGGTCAAATTTTGAAATGCACATGTCGTATATATTACATGGTAAAAGATACGGGATGGGCAAAGGTGGGTTTGAACCCATGATCTCCCTCTCCCAATACAATGCCTTACCTTCACTCAGCAGAATTAGGTGCACAAGCACAAAGGCAGCATCCACTAATTTATTCTATCTTTTTATATATCACATCCTTACTCATAGAAGTTGATCTATTTGGAACATAGTGTGTTGGGTGTTTTAAATATGTCAGGAAAACACTAAATAGATGTCTCGAATCCATTCTTTTCCTTTTCTTACTCAGCTCTATAGCCTGGATATCATAATATCATACGACTGTGCTTTTGAAATTACATACAATTAAAATTTGAATTGTCAGTTCACTGAAAAGGACACTTAACAGGTTCCATTGTTTTGCTTCAAAATTTATTACTAGGCAGAAGTTTCTAAATTATAGAGCCTTGTAGATGTTTTTAGTTTAACCAAGTTATGAATGAATTGTTGATTTGCAATTAGTTAATTTGAATGCATAAACTTGGTCAAAAGATCTATTTGAATTTTGTCTTTCTGAAACATCAATGTTGTTAACAATTCAAAGGCAAATCATATGCATCAAAACTTAAAAGTATTTTTCTAGAATAACTTTTGTTGATGCTACTGTTGAATAAAAGCTTTCCTGTCCCTGTCTCTGAAAGTGTGCTCCAAATGGGAGCACTATGGGAGTGTGCTCCTGACATGTCCTTGATCAGAAGCATTTTTGGGAGCATGCTCCTGATATGGGAAAAAGTGCTTTTGAGGGTTTCCCCTACATATGAATTATGCCTCGTTTTTATTTTTTATTTTTATTAACTGGAGACTATGGGAAGGCCCCAAAAGAACCTGCACCCTATGGGAGAGGTTCATAGCCTATAGAATCCAAAATCCTTTTTCTTTTCAGTCCATTTGTTGTTGACTGATTTCAGTCATCACGAGTTAGTGTTTTGATAATTACTTACGGTAAGAGGAAACCACAATGGATACTACTGTTATTTCTCTTTTTTTTTTATCCTTCTCATAGAATTGTTTCTACTTCCTTTGTACTGATAGATGGTTGATGGCATTTGTTTGTTTTATGGTTTTATAGTATAAATGCTTAAGCATTGGTTCTTGTTGGCATCTATGAAATCAAAACCTATAAACTAGGGGTTTCATATTCCAGTATATTTAGATACATGCATTGTAAACATCTCCTACATTAAACATCAAACGCCACCTTGAGTAGCTTCTAGAGAGTTAGTGTTCCTGTAGTGTCCGGCATTATAGGGAAATCTATCAACTCACCAATGGAAGCAATGGTTAAAACCAGATCTTCCTCAAAACTGGAAGATGTGAAGTGGTTTTTTCAAATCTAGACAAAATTCTGTCACTAAGTTGTATGTTGAAAAATTAAATGGGATCCCGGATCGTGACCCTCCATGGCTGTCATCAAGTTTCAATATGAGGCCTGTATTGTTGTTTGCTGATAATGCCATTATGTATGGTCATGTTTGCCAGCTATTGCATTCCCTTGTGTTTCAGTGTTCTTTCTCCGGAATAGCAAAATTACGTATTCAAAGGTCCTCAAAATTTCATTATGTTGTTTATCTTCACTTAAGTTGAAACAAATACAAAGTCATGCCTCATAATCCGTAGGCAGGCAGACAGAGACTGGAGTGCTGGAACATGAGCCTATGGTTAATCGGGAAGTTTTATTCCCGATCCACAGGCCTTCCACCTCCCCAAGCTGTCTGAAGTAAAGCCTGATTGCAGATTTTGTATGCGAAACCCTCTCAATGTTGCAACCCCCCTCTGCATATTAACAGGGATGTTTAGGATCTATACTCTTCTGCATTATTCATTTTAGGATAGAATACCCTGCATAGGACAAGGAGGTCGCGAGACCATCCTCCTTGACCTCGGTACCAGTAAGATCCGCTTAGCGGGTAAAAATAGCAAAACTATACCCGTTTCTAAATGTATTATCGCAAAAGAAAGTTACGTGTTAAAAATTCGGTCGTCTACCTCATAACTTTGATAAAATTTTATTGTGTGTTCAGGAACCATTGCAAATGGTGAAGACATATGAGCGACGGCGACGTCATCGGGCGGCATCACCACCCGTAATGCCGCCGCCGTCGTCATCATCATCCCCAGCGTCACCACTGAGACCCTCATCAACATCAACCGCCCCAACGCCAGAGTTAACTGTAATAATAAACTCCTTGGAAGCCTTATTAGCAACATTAAAAGAAACCACTAAGGCTAAGACCAAGGAGGAATCTCCTCATTTGGCTACCAGTTCAGCGAAACCGAAGAATTTCGAGCCCAGAAGGTCGACAGAGGACATCTCTCGGGAGCTTCAAAAAATCAGACTCCCGGAATTCTCAGGAGGCCGAGCAGGTGAACGCGCTGAAGCGTGGTTGGAGGGAATGAACAGATGTTTTGGGTCAAAAGAATATTCGTCTTCGGCAAAGACAAAAATTGCCGTGTTTCAACTCAGGGAAAGTGCCTTGATTTGGTGGGGAAATCTGGAAAAACAGCTGCACCTTACATCAGATAGTGTCCCTTGGGAACTGTTTGAGGAAAGGTTTCGCGCAAAATATTTACCTCCGTACTTTCAGCAACAGCAAGCAAGAGCCTTTCATACGTTAGTTCAAGGAAGTAAAACAGTGGAAGAGTACGAGATAAGGTTTATGGAACTGGTAAAATACATTCATTACTTAGACTCAGATGAACGTCAGGCTGAAAGATTCATTTTTGGGTTAAACCCTCGCATCCGAGCCTTGGTAAGCATGTGGAAGCCATCATCCGTAGCCGAGGCAGTTGAATGTGGCCGTTATGGAGAAGAGCACCTCGGGATCAAAAGGGATATGGGGCCAACCGGGCCTGTCCAATCAGGATTTCCAGGAAAGACTCCCCGAAACTTCTTCAGGGGGGGTAGCTCGAGGCCACCGTACGGTAACAGGTTTGCCCCGAGAAATATAGGGGCGGGAGCTCCCATGGCAGTAAACGCTATAGCCGCGGGATCATCAAACACCAGTCCCTGGGCATCTCAAAGGACCGCTAGTGGAGGGAGAAATTTGAGAGGAACCAATGCGAGAGGACGAAGCTCGTTCTCTAGAAGTTCACGCCCTGACTCAAGAGGATCAGCGCCAATTAATTGTTGGGGATGTGGGGGACCGCACTTTCAACGGGACTGCCCCGGAGCTTCGTCAAATATAATGCATAGGGCTGGCAAGGAACCAAATTCTGACAACCGTGGTAACCATAGAATTCATGCAGTGGTCGACCGTGACCAAGCAGCACATCAATCCACGATAGTGGAATCTTCAGGTACTATCAAGGGTATAAAACTCAAAATCTTATTTGATACTGGTGCCACAGATAGTTTCATTTCTTCATATGCATTAAACAAATGTGGGCTGGCAGCTCGTAGACAAAATGATTTCCATCAAGTGGAAATGGCCTCAGGAGAACTCCAAACCGTAGACTTGAGTGTAGATCAATGCGGAATTGATCTAGGGGTCTGTTTGACTAAACTGAAGGTTCATGTTACAGCATTAGGGACATATGATCTTATCATAGGTATGGATTGGCTATAAGCTCACCGAGCTTGGGTAGACTGTTATGGGAAAAGGATCCTAGGCATAAGTGATGAAGGAGAAGCCATCCAAATTCAGGGGATCAAGAGGGAAGTCTCTTTACGCTACATTTCAGTAATGCAAATGAAGCGTTGCTTAAGGAAAGGTTGCCACGCTTATGTAATTCAAGAGGTAAGCCAAGAAAAAGGGCCATCCCTAGGACAATATCCGGTGTTGGCCGAATTTCCAGATGTATTTCCAAAAGAACTACCGGGATTGCCTCCGGTAAGAGAATTGGACCTTACTATCGAGTTAAAACCAGGTACCCAACCAATCTCTAAAGCACCTTATAGGATGACGGCGCCAGAACTTCGGGAACTGCAGATCCAATTGAAGGAACTACTGGATGTAGGGCATATTCGGCCCAGCACATCACCTTGGGGCGCTCCGGTAATTTTCGTGAAGAAGAAGGATGGAACTTTAAGATTATGCGTGGATTATCGAGAATTGAATCGAGCTACAGTAAAGAATCAATACCCTATGCCTCGAATTGACGATCTTTTCGATCAAATGAAAGGAGCTGCTGTCTTTTCAAAAATTGACCTTCGATCAGGCTATCATCAGTTAAGGATTTCTGAGAATGATATTTCCAAAACTGCATTCCGGACACGTTTTGGACATTATGAATTCACCGTGGTGCCATTTGGGTTAACCAATGCACCAGCTGTATTCATGAATCTTATGAATAGCGTTTTCCGTAAATACCTGGATCAATTTGTGCAAGTCTTTTTAGATGATATACTCATCTATTCCAAGAATAGGAAAGAGCATGAAGATCATTTACGGATAGTATTGTCCTGTCTTAGAGAACGCCAGTTGTACGGAAAACTATCGAAGTGTTCATTCTTTCAGGAAAAGATTCATTATTTGGGGCACATCATTTCAGGTGAAGGGATTTCGGTAGACCCTGAGAAAGTAAAAGCGATCATGGATTGGCCAATACCGAGAAATGCTCATGAGATTCGAAGCTTTATGGGTTTGGCCGGGTATTACCGACGATTTGTAGAGGGGTTCTCCAAAATCGCAAAGCCAATTACAACTCTTCAGCGGAAAGGTATTAGGTATGAATGGACCGAGGAATGCAGCAAGGCATTCTCCGAACTCAAAAGACTACTCACCAGTGCACCAATTCTAAGAGTCCCGGACATGGACAAAGATTTTACAGTATGCACTGATGCATCCAAGCAGGGACTGGGTGCAGTATTGATGCAGGATAGAGGAGTAATAGCATATGCTTCCAGAAAGTTAAAACCTCATGAAGAACTCTACGCTACTCACGATTTAGAATTAGCTGCTGTAGTATTAGCTTTAAAGATTTGGAGACACTATCTGGTGGGACGAAGTTTTACACTTAAAAGCGACCATCAAAGTCTACAATATTTGTTCACCCAAAGAGACTTAAATGCAAGACAACGGCGATGGAGTGAATTTTTAAGTGAATATGACTTCGGGATATCATACAGTAAAGGAAAAGAAAATGTCGTGGCAGACGCCTTAAGCAGAAGACTCGGATATTTTCCCTCATACCCATTAAAGTAGACTTAAGACAGCGAGTACGGGATCAACTTATAAAAGACAACTGGTATTTAAAAGTAAGAGCAAGTCTTGAAGGTAGCAGGGTAAAAGAATCTAAATTTGAGGGATATGTACTAGAACACGATGGGATCTTACGATTCCACGGGAGGATGTATATTCCTGATGATAAAGATATTCGGGATACCATTCTCAGGGAAGCCCACAGGGCAGTTTATTGTGCTCATCCTGGAGTAGGGAAAATGTATGCGGACACTAAGAAGCTCTTCTTCTGGTCAGGTATGAAGCGCGATATCACTCTATTTGTTGCAAAATGTTTGGAATGTCAGCAAGTAAAGGCCGATCATTGTCACCCAGCGGGCCTCTTACAACCCCACGACATTCCAATGTCTAAATGGGAGACCATTTCTATGGACTTTATCACTGGTCTACCTCTTACTTCTCAAAGACACAATGCCATCTTGGTAGTGGTGGATAAATTAACAAAAAGCGCCCATTTCATCCCCGTGAGAGACACTTATGATGTTGCTGACATAGCTCGAGTATTCATAAATGAAATTATCAGATTTCATGGAGTACCTAAAAAGATTATATCCGATAGAGATTCTCGATTCACTTCGAGGTTCTGGACTTGCATGCAAACAGCCTTAGGTACTCAGCTGAATTTAAGCACTGCTTACCATCCTGAGACTGACGGGCAGACTGAAAGGGTAAATCAAGTACTTGAAGACATGTTGCGAATGTATGTAATGGATCAACAATCACACTGGGAAAAGTATGTACCCTTAGTGGAATTCGCATACAACAACAGTTACCACAGCTCGATTGGGATGCCTCCATTTGAACCTTTATACGGCCGACCTTGCAGAACACCGTTAAGTTGGGACAGGTTAGAAGATCGAGTAATCATAGGACCTGAATTAATCCATGAAATGGAAGCGCAGGTAAGGCAAATTAGGCAGCGATTAAAGGAAGCTCAGGATAGACAGAAAAGTTATGCTGACGCTCACAGAACTGATAGGAGGTATGAAGTAGGGGATCAAGTTTTTATCCACATCAAGCCAAACAAAAGTACTATTCGATTCGGAAAAGGGACAAAGCTATCGCCCAGATTTATTGGGCCATTCAAAGTCATGGAAAGAGTGGGACCTGTTGCCTATCGTCTTGCCCTGCCACCTCACCTGCATAAAATTCATAATGTATTTCATGTTTCTGTATTAAGACATTATATAGCTAATCTATCTCATAACCTTCAATGGAAGGAATTGCAGGTATCGGACGAGGGAGTAATATCGGTCGAACCTTTACGTATTCTGGAACGTAGGGTTCGACAGCTCAGGAACCGCCTGGTGGACCAAGTTAAGGTCCAATGGGACAAGTATAGTCCTGGATCAGCAACTTGGGAAAATACAGAGGACATATGTCAAAAATACCCAAGATATGTCAATTTTGAAGACTTTAAAATATGTTTTGTATATATTTACTTCACTACAATCAAAGACCAGAAACATTTTGAACGATTATAAAGACTGTATGACATAATTTATGTTTAAATTTTTCTGGTACGTGGATACCAAACGATATATGTGGTTCATTTTCTTAAATAATAGTTGCCAAAGGAAAGTTAAGTGAGTTAAATGGTTTTACTTCTAAAGGAAATTTAGATATTGTAACTTGTTTTATTTTTACATGTCAAAAATGATCAATAGAACTCGGGGAATAACTACATTTTCAGATAGAATTCAAAGGACATGCATAGAAAATGGTAAAATATGTTATACTAAATAATACATGGGTTGTTTGAATATGCTAATACACATTTTCCGAATGCATGAGTGAGTGTATAATTGCAGGTAAAGTAAAGCTGAATCGATTACTGGAAAACCACGTGATGACAGAACCTCAGAACAATTAAAGCTCCAAGTAATTCTATGATAGGGTGTTCCCCCTAAGTCTACTGGGAGGGGTGGAGGTGTTGCCCACCGTTTATCCTCCAACCCTGGGGTCATGGGAGGACTGTGCGAGTCACGCTCCCCTAGACGTGTGATGATGACTGCCGGATGCCTACTGGGAATCAGGTCGGTACAACCGACGCTGTCGCCTTAGGGTTTATGCATGGTTGAGTTAGTGAAACTGACGTCATGGCATACTCCAATAGAGGATAGATAGGATGGGAGCGGAAGAGATTAGGAAGGATAGGTTGATTTTAGATTAGCTTGGGAACTTGGAAGGAGCCGGAATTGTCTATAAAACCCTAAGCCTAAACTCTAACTTCAGGACGAAGTTTTCCGAAGGGGGAGTGTATGTAACAACCCATTTTTCATATCCATATAAGTTAAAGTGATTTAATAATTAAATGCTATATATTAATATAAGTTAAAT
>APFE030852653.1:0-11029 GCA_000404065.3 Pinus taeda
GACTAGGCTAGAGCATGTTGTGCTAGGTTAGAATAGGATAGAATAGAGTAGTCTAGGCTAAAGTAGGTTAGGCTAGAGTGAGCTAAGCTTGAGTAGATTACGCTAGACAAGGCTAGTCTAGGGCAGAAGGCTATGATAGAGTAGGTTAGGCTACGGTATGTTAGGTTATACTAGAGTAGGCAAGGCTAAAATAGGCTAGGCTAAGCTTTGTTAGAGTAGGCTAGGCTATAGTAGGCTACAATAAAGATGGCTAGGGTAGGGTATGCCAGGTTGGGCTTGATGAGAGTAAGCTAGGCTAGGCTGGAGTAGGCTATGCTAGATTAGGCTAGGCTAAGCTAGGCTATAGTATGGTAGGCTAGTGTAGAGTAGCAAGGCCAGTCTAGGGTAGAGTATGCTAGGATAAAATAAGTTAGAGTATGATAGGCTAAGCTAGGCTAGGCTAGAGTTGACTAACCTACCATAGGTTAGCTTAGTGTAAGCTTGTTTATGTTAGAGTAGTCTAGGTTAGGGCGAGTTAAAAGCTAGAATATGCAAGCATAAGTTAGTATATTCTAAAATAGGCTAGCAAAGGATATGCTATGCTAATAAAATCTAGGAGAGGCTTGGTTAGGCTAGTATAGGCTAAACTAGGCTCGATTAGGTTATGCTAGAGTAGGCTAAGCTAGACTAGAGTAGTCTAGGCTAGAGTAGGGTCAACTAGAGAAGGCTAAGATAAGCTAGCATAGGCTAGGACATGCTAGAGTAAAGCAGGCTAGGCTAGAGTATGCTAGGTAAGGAAAGGCTAGGTTAGGCTAAAGCAAGTTAGGCTAGGTAAGAGTAGACTAAGCTAGAGTTGGCTAGGCTAGGCGAGAGGTGGCTAGGTCTTGCCAAAGTAGGTTAGGCTAGGCTAGGCTAAGGTAGACTAGGTTAGGTTATGGTAAGATAGGGGTTACTTCAAGCATCTTAACTTTGTTAAGGTACATATATATAGTTGGTGTATAAACTCTCTTAGAGTAGGCTAGGATAGGTCAGAGTAGGTAAGGCTAGGCTGGGCTTAAAGTAGGCTAGGTGGGGCTAGAATAGGCTAGCTTAGGCTTAAAGTAGGCTAGGCGGGGCTAGAATAGGCTAGGTTAGACTAGGTTAGGTACATATATATAGTTAGTGTATAAACTCTCTTAGAGTAGGCTAGGATAGGTTAGAGTAGGTAAGGTTAGGCTGGGCTTAAAGTAGGCTAGGTGGGGCTAGAATAGGCTAGGTTAGGCTTAAAGTAGGCTAGGTGGGGCTAGAATTGGGTAGGTTAGGCTAGAGTAGGTTTGGCCAGGCTAGATTATGTTGGGCTAGAGTAGGCTGGGCTAAGCTAGGCTAATGTAAGATAAAATCGAAGAGGTTAAGTTGTAGTAATCTAGGCTAGAGTTGGCTAACCTAGCATAAGCTTGTCTATGTTTGAGTAGGCTAGGTTAGGTTGGGCTAAGCTATAATAGGCAAGGATAAGTTAGGTTATGTTAGAATAGGCAAGGATAAGTTAGGTTATGCTAGAATAGGCTAGGCAAGGCTAAGTTATGCTAATATAATCTATGGTAGGCTTGGCTATGTTAGACTAGCTAGGATAGACTAGATTAGGTTATGCTAGAGTCGGTTAAGCTACGCTAGAGTAGGATCAGCCAGAGAAGGCTAAGCTAGACTAGGGTGGGCTAGGCT
Source organism: Pinus taeda (assembly GCA_000404065.3). Classification (NCBI taxonomy): domain Eukaryota; kingdom Viridiplantae; phylum Streptophyta; class Pinopsida; order Pinales; family Pinaceae; genus Pinus; species Pinus taeda. Next base: position 1,678 of record APFE030852653.1, read on the forward strand.
ATGCTAGGGTATGCTAAAGTAGAGCAGGCTAGGCTAGAGTATGATTGGTAAGGCTAGGTAAAGCAGGGCAAGGCTAGGTAAAGTAGGGCAAGGCTAGGCTAGGCTAGAGTAGGCCAAGCTAGACTAGAGTAGGCTAGGCTAGGCTAGCCTAGACTATATTAAGCTAGAGTAGGTTATTCTAAGACAGGCTAGAGTAGGCTAAGCTAGGCCAAAGTAGGCTATTCTAAGTTAGGCTAGAGTAGGCTAAGCTATGTTAGGAAAGAGGTGGCTAGGCCTCACTAGAGTAGGCTAGGATAAGGTAGGCTAGGCTAAAGTAGGTTAGGTTATGATAAGATAAGAGTTACTTCAAGAATCTTAACTTTCTTAGGGTACATATATATAGTTGGTGTATAAGCTATCTTAGAGTAGGTTAGGATAGGTTAGAGTAGGCAAGTCTAGGCTAGGCTTGGCTTAGAGTAGGCTATGCGAGGCTAGAATAAGGTAGGCTAGGCTAGGCTAAGATAAGCTAGGCTAGATTAGGATAGGTTATGGTGGGTGTTAGGCCCCTATAATATTAGTGTAGCCCCTTATTGTTATTGTTGTGCTGATGTAGTCCCCATATTGTTATTATTGTAACCAATAGAAGCCCACTATTGTTATTTGTGCCTTTACATTATTATTGTTATGTAGGATTTGATTATATTGTGACCCCTTAGACTCCTATATATAGAAAGGACGTTTTGTCATTCGGATCATCCAAGAATTGTTCATTTATGTGATGTAAAGGAGGTTGCCCCCTCGAAGAGGCTATTTTTCAAGTCGTTGATCTATCTTTTCTTCTTTTTTGTGGGTTGGTTGCATAACAGTAGGATACTTCAAGAATATTAACTTTCTTAAGGTACATGTATATAGTTGGTGTCTAAGATATCTTAGATTAGGCTAGGACAAGTTAGAGTAGGTTAGTCTAGGCTTGAAGTAGGGTAAGTTAGAGTAGAGTACACTAGGCTAGCGTAGGTTAGGCTAGGCTATATTATGTTGGGCTAGAGTAGGTTAGGACATGCTAGGCTAATGTAAGATAAAATAGAATAGGCTAGGTTAGAGTTGGCTAGCCTAGCATAATATTTTATATGTTCAAGTAGGCTAGGTTATGGTGTGCCAAGCTAGAATAGGCAAGGATAGGTTACATTATGCTAGAATAGGCTAGACAAGGCTAATATAATCTAAGCTAGGTTTGGCTATTTTATACTAGATATGATAGGTATAGTAGGTTATGTTGGAGTAGGTTAAGCTAGGTTATCCTAGGGTATGCTAGAGTAGAGTAGGCTAGGCTAGAATATGATTTGTAAGGCCAGGTAAGGAAAGGCTAGGCTAAATTAGGTTAGGCTAGGTTAAGCTAGGCCAAATTATACTATTCTATGTTGGGCTGGAGTAGGCTAAGCTACACTAGAGTAGACTATTCTATGTTCGACTAGAATAGGCTAAGCTACACTAGGAAAGTGGTGGCTAGGCCTCACTAAAGTAGGTTAATAATAAGGTAGGCTAAGCTAGATTAGACTAGGCTAGAGTATGTTAGGTTATGGTAGAATAGGAGTTACTTCAAGCATCTTAACTTTATTAAGGTACATATATATAGTTGGTGTATAAGCCATCTTATAGTAGATTAGGAGGTTAGAGTAGGCAAGGCTAGGCTAGGCTAGACTTAGAGTAGGCTAGGTGAGGCTAGAGTAAGCTACCTAGCCTAGACTATGCTAGGCTAGAATAATCTATGCTAGCCTAGACTATGTTAGGCTAGAATAAGCCATGCTAGGCTACATTAAGCACAACTAGTTTAGGTTAGATAGGGTAGGCTAAGCTATGCTAGGCTAGGTGTTGTAATCCCGGGAAAAGTAAACATAGTTATCATTAGTAAGGACAATAGAAGAATACACAAAAAAGAACATAAGTAAATAGAGAAGAGAAGAGGAGACAAAATTAGTGGAGAACTAGTGGAGGAACACTTCTGTTATATATCTCTTAAAGTTGAATAAAACAAATACATTAATACATTCATGGATATATATTACCTTGTTAGGACAGTTTCAACAATTTAACTATTTGACCCAACTTGGTTGTCGACTTGACAAAGCTATCAACCGACTTACAATGTAATTTTCCAACTTAATTGGTCGACTAACCCATCCAACATCTCCTAATGAAGGTATAATTGAAGTGTTGCAAAAATTTTGTACAAAATTATTACAATATGAAACATATGATAATGATTTAGAGTAAATTATAGAGCTTCTGATACTATTTTTCGTTCTTAACTAATGCTTCAAGATGATAATTCAATGCTTCTTGGACTTGTTCTATCGAACGTTGTCCTACTTGGTAAACTTCAACTTCATGAGATTTTTGTTCCAAAGTTACAGTTCATGTTGAGATACTTGGTTCAAAAAATAGATGGGTAGGTTGTGGCAGTTCTGGTGGTGATGAGTGAACTGGTGTCAGTAGCGCATGTCTAAGAAGGCAACTTGATATATGATTGTCAAAGATCGATCATTCTTAAACAACTAGCTTGTCTCGCACATGTAGTTCCTTGATTTCTGTAAGATATTGAACTCTATCTTCTAGTGAATTTTGTTATGATATCCTCTAGTCAAGGGGCCACTATTTTTCCATCTATTGCACTTGATTAAGAATCCCCTGTAAAAATTATGAAGAATTGGTTGCTTCCAATTAAGCTTTCCTTCCTTCCCTAAAGAATTGTCACTCTGACACCAACTAAACTTGATGTTTCTTTTCCTGATCAATATTTTTATCTAGTGCAAAAATTTTCATTAGATCCGTGACTTCCCTAGAGGATAACTCATGAATAAACATGTCCTACATTTTGATATAACCATAGGTTGATGCTAAGTTCGTAGGCCAATTATTCAGAGTGGTCACTAAGGAGCCTCCCTAATTGAGTGTGCATTCCAATTATTGCTTAGATTTCATAAATTCTTGATGATATTTCTTGATTACTTCTGATAACTATTGACTTCCTGAAACTAATAATTTCAACTAAAAGTCACTTATTTGGGTATTGAGCTGCTCATTTTGGTCAATTTATTGGTACACTAATTATTGAAGAGCACCAAGATGATCATTAACTTTAGTTGGCATGTCGATAGTCAATTTTTGTGTTGCCTAGTGCTGGTAATCCAACCAATACTCCCTTTATTTCTCCCTTTTATGTTCAATCTCCTTAGTGCCTTTATTCGTTTTATTCATTCTTAGTTTTGCTACTTTTACAAAATCTTCTAAAACTTCAAAAAAAAAATGTCACTGGCAAGCCTTAATTTGGTGTACTTACTTGAAATATCTACAAATTATTTCTTGACCTTAGTGTTTCGTGCGTTAGTCGAAGTCAGTTGAACTGGTGGCTCTTGCTGGTGAGTCATTGGTGTAGCCGATGTGTCCTATGACTTTGAAATATCTCTTCTTATTGTTTCATCAAACCTAGTGTGTTCCGACATTTTTTTTTGTGAGTTAGGTTGATCCAATGGAGTCTTGTTAGTCCCTTCCTATTCTTCTTTACCATGTGTCAGAGATAAGGAGGTGAGTATGAAGTTAAATTAATCTTCAGATCTAAGCCTTCTTGTTTGTGCTTGGGCGTGACTGTGTATGATTCAGTGCTTGAGTGGAACTATCATTTTGTGTTGAAATATGTAATGAGGTGGTTTGCTAAGACTCTCTTATCTTTTGTTGGAAATTTTCAATAATAGTACCTTTGGAACCCTCAAATTCTTATATTAAATATGCTTCAATTGATGATGTTGAGACATGTGTTTTCCTAGGCTTTTTCATCACTTTTCACTTTGTCTTAACTATTTCCAACGACTGTTGGACAATTGAATCCAGTTGTTGTTTCTATTATGGATCATCAATTCAAATATCCTACTAGAATTCCTCCCACTAAATCGTTGATGAGGAAGTTGAAGTAGCCTTTGAACTTCGAGATTCCTCATGTAGGACTTCCTAGCCGAATATATAAGGGCATTAAAAAATCCACCTTAAAAAGGTCTAGGTATAGTGAAGCCTCCTTTTCTTCCTCTTGTTTTGTGTCAGAGAGTGGGGTGATGATATCTCTAGATGGTTAGAGAACCCCCCAACGAATGACAATTAATGAGTTGGATTGTCGACACAATTCTTTAAATATTTGGTTGACTACCCACTGATAAGGTAGCTATTGAGGGTCTACCTATACAGTGTTGTACCATACTTTAGTTACATCAAAGAATAGTTTTATATGTGATGGGAGTGGTAATTCCCAAGAAATGTACTACAAAAACCTCCATTTATTCAAAATTTCCTTGATATTTAAAAGTCAATTTCTAAATAGCTCTTGGGGTCCCAAACATTAGGGTTTCCCAAACCATCCATTCGGGAAAGTTTTGAAATTTTCCATTAGCAGATTCCTCTTATTGGTGAAATCAATCTCTTCAACTAGTGTGCTATGCTTAATAGCTAGCCAAAGGAGCATAGAAGGAAATCAGATGTACTTACCATAATTCTAACATTATTGGCAATTAGTCTTGACTAGGTCTGCAACATGTTCTGCCTAGTTGTAAATTTTTCCCAACTTTGTCATCTCACCAATGGATTTTAACATTTTTAACTTAACATCTGATGCTCTTCCTGTTGGTGTGAGACACAAAGCTACAATAATATAAGCCCACTTAATCAATGGATTCAGGACTTGTTCGATTATTAGCCCTTTAGAATTTTTTCCCATTGATCCTTCTATGAATTCTTGGATCCACTTGGTGATCTCAATTGTTTTGGGTAGGTTTTCACCCTTGTATGGAAGATCGATAATCATATGAATGGTAGTGTTGACCATTATGTGTTAACGACCCATAGCAGTACACCCCCTTTTTCGCAAAAGGGATAGCACCTGATCGATGTGTTCCTGCCATCTAGCTATCATTATCAGCCTGAGGATCATGTTATAATGTAAAACCATTCTGCATGTGTTTGATGTAAATAATCTCACCAGATTCGTGTCGTGTATGTAATCACCTAGGTAAACCTACTTTTCTGGTGACGATCTACATTTCGAGAGGTTTTTTGTCTCATCGATCCATTCTCGGATGGTCGACAGAGTTTTCCTTTAGTCTTACCCCAAAGCTGGAGTGGATTTTGTCATCGGGATCTTAGGGGAGTCCTAGTGTTATAGATCGAGTCTCTGTACAAGTGATTTGGGAATAATCCTAACTATTTGGTTAGGTTATTTTATTACAAATTGCTTAGTCTGCTGGATTATATTTGTGTCACAGAAATGGGTAGTCTGTGAGGGTCTATTTCAAATGGGTTTTCCCCCTTGAGATGTAAAAAATGTAAAAATCATGATGTAAAGTGTCTTGAGGGTTAAAAAAATAATTTATCCCCTCGTAGGTTAATAATTAAATTTTAAAGAGGTACAAGGACTAAGGTTAATTGATTATTTTGCTAAATTTTAAGCCTTTGGTCCCTGGGGTTAAGTCAAAGTCAAAATTTTGAGGAAATTAATTAAAAAAAAAAAAATGAATTAATTAAAATGCATTTAATTGAAAATTTCTAAATTTCCTCAATAATTTAAAATTTTGACGGATGAGATTAAAAGAAATTTTGATCATCATCAACTGTTGAGATTTATTTGACGATGATCACTCAAACTAGCCGTTGGAAGATTTATCTTTAAATAGGAGGTCATTTGTTAGTTGAGATCATCCGATCTTTAGATCGTGTACTAAGCTCTCAAGCTCTCTTGTATAATTTTTTGAATTAATGCAAAAGTCTTTGGGGTTTCAACGTGATGTAGTGTTCCTCTTCATGAATTCATGGTAACATTGTTTTAATTTCTGCTTAATATTATGTGAAAAATATAAATCAATAGCTCTCTTAGAATAATCTGAATATAAGTATCTTATTCAGTTTGTTGGATCTAGGGTAACATTTTAAATTTTGATTGAAGTAGTAGGTATCTCTATTTCTTCATAATTTTACTGTTGTTCTATTTCTCTACTTGATTTTATGGTTGATCTCGTGTTTACAGAAGGTCTCAGGTTTTCATTGAGCGTTTGGGGATAGTCTTCGGTTGGACGAGCCAACTCTCAACACATATTTTTATGAAGAGCCTACTTCATATAAGCCTCAGGATTTATCCAACGATAATTTTTTTTTGCGCGGTGTTTTTGGGCTAGTACCTCTCTAAAATTTCAAAATATTTTAAATATTTTGTGGAAATTTTGATATATTTGGCTATTAAGAGCCTTAGATTATCATATATGAGAACGGAGTTGGACTCATACTCCTTAGATCTGTAAAATTTTATTTATATTTATATTTTTTCCGTGTGGTTCGCGGACACCCATGGTAAGTGGATGTCGACTGCGTCCATGTAAATCTAGAGCTGATCTCTAGGATCCTGCCCCTCGACCGTCACAGAACTGACCCCAAGGGCTTTCGGGGAGAATTGACCCTGTGACCTCCCGAACGACGAGGCACTGACTTGACCAGTTGGGCTAACCCTTGAGGCTAAAGATCTGTAAATTATTTGTATAGATCTGTGATTTACTTGTGTAGATCTGAAATTTTGTAACATAATTTTGAATTTTAACACTTGGGTTTTTTGGGATTTTCTGTATTTTTGTACATATTGGGTATTGGGTTTTTGTCTTTTCACTTGTGTAGAAATAGATCTACAAAATCAGCCAATAAAATTTTCAGATTTAAGCTAGATCAAGACCCTGGAAGGCAAGATTTAGGCTCAAAGATTGTTTGCAGGAATAGATCCGAGAAATCAGCCAAGTAAATCTTCAGATCTGAGCTAGATCTAGAACCTGGAGGGCAAGATGTGGGCTCAAATATTGTTTGCAGGAATAGATCTGAGAAATCAGCCAAGTAAATCTTTAGATTTGAGTTAGATCTAGACCCTGGAGGGCAAGATGTGGGCTCAAAGATTGTTTGCAGGAATAGATCTGAGAAACCAACCATCTTCAGATCTAATATTTTTTAAGCAGATTTGGGGGTTTTGAGACAGATGTAGGCTTTGGAAGGAAATATCTTATTCCAAATTTTTTTACAAGGCCAACCATTAAAGATTTTGCAATAAATCTGAAGATCTGAAGCAAATAATTTTATTTATTTATTAATTATTATTATTATTATTATTATATATTATTAGATTATTATTATTATATTTAATTATTTATATATAATATATTATTATATTTTATTTAATTTTTTATTTATTTTTTTTTTTTTCAGAACAAGGGTTTCAGGTTTTGGGGCTCCTAAGCCCAGATCTGCCTTCTCCTAGCCCAACACTAGTTTTATTTGGCCTAGTGCTAGCACTCATTGGCCCTAGATTCCCTTGCTCCATTTCTGATTTGAATATTTGATTTTTTGAAGCTAAACATTGGTGGGTTTTGAAAAAAAATTGGTAAAAATTTGTGTTTCACCTATTGATTTTTTTTTTTTGGCAACTTGGGCAAGTGATCTTCAAGGCCTAGGGCCTAAGAATTTGATCTCTAAACCATCTTTTTCCTCATTGTTTGCTACAACAGTCATATACCTTTCTAATAGTGGTGAAAAACACATCTAAGTGGTTTGAAATTAACTAAAAAATTGCTAAATACATTAATAAGTCATTTATATTTGATGTGTATCATGAATTTGGCCTAGATCTACATTTTGGATCACTATTATCTTTGAATAATTCTGTTTCTGAAGTCTCAAATATAATAATGGAAAAATTTCATGTGGGTTAGCCTAAAATCAGTTCATAGGTTGTTTGATACATTAAGGAATTAATTTCTTGAGTTGGGCATTCATCATTAGGCTTATTTCATGTTTTAATTGCTCACTGTAATAGTATGTCAGATCTGATATAATTTCTGAAATCACATTATAACAGGCTGAAAATTTTTGATAATTCATGTGGACAAGTTTGGAAAAATTTCAGTAATTTTTTTGCATAAAAATATCATTGATAACTTTCTGTTGTCATTTTCATATTGCCGCTGTCATAAAGTTTTTCTTATTGTTGTCCTAAAAATTAATTTCTGAAAATTAAGTACTCTGTTAAGGAATTGTGATAAAATGCATATCCTTTGTTTCATAAACTGAGTATTTTTTGAGCATTTGTTGACATTGATATCGAATTGCAAAGTTGTTTTTGTTCTCTTTGAGATAAATTGTATCAAGAAGATTTGAAATAAGGTGGTGTTTCAACTATAGTATCTTCAAGAGTGCATTTTCTAAGTCTTCATCTAAAAAAAGGCGAGCATTTCATTTGGGTAATTGAGGGCTTTTGTGGCATAAGTGTTTTCCCATTCTCGAGTCTAACTTCATCTCATCTTCCGGTGCATTTGCATATAAGTTAACTTTGTCTAAATAAAATTTACTTCCAAGCATAAGCTTGGTCGATAGACAGATATATCTCCATCCGTCTTTTCTTGAGAATCATGTTTTAATAGTACTTAAAATGGTGACCTTGCAGTGGTCAAAGCCACAGTTCTCTACAGCGCCGGAAGCACCGGGTATGTTAGAATTTAAGGAGAGGTATCGTTAATCACACCTTAGTGTGCTTCTCCTGATCTTCTTTTTTCCAATTACTACGAAATTAGCCTCAACACAGAAAGGATTGAAGGGTTCACATTTAAATAGGCATTTAACTAAAATTAACAAGATTCTTGCATCTTACATTAGTTTTAGGATCTGTATTTCATATAAAATAGTCATTCATCTAAGTAGTAGTTGCTAACTGATTACTTGGTCTTAATTTCCCTAGCAAGATCATTGACTCCATAAGGCACTGGTATCAATCATTTAAAATCTAATCAAATCCTACAAGTCTTGCTAAATCTTAATCAAGTACTTGATTGCTTCACTATGTCTCCCAAACTGGTTGGTTCCTAGCTAGTTCTTCTTCATTCCACTTTTCCATAGGGTCTACCCCCCTTAGCTTGCTGTAGGGAGACAAATTAAATGGAGAGATTGGGGATCATGGTGACAACCCCCGATCTAAGTTCTTGTCGCGGTGCCTAGACATTATGTACAACAACAGGTAGATTTTGAGATCAACACAGGCTCCGTGAGCCATAAATTTCCATTGTAATCATGACTGACAAGAAACTTTACAACTCTTTCCTTCATTCCCTACATGTCTATGACTAGTCGGGCACTTAGGATGTGTTGAAAATAGCAACAAGAAATGATAAAAATAGAACAAGAATTTTCCAATTTTAATTTTCCTTGAATTAAAATTCGAATTTAGTCTCACGAGCTGCTTGAAAAATAGTTAATTAATTCATTATGGATTAATTAGTTGGAGAAATTCAAGTTAAAAGTCTTTCTGAAGTCA
>APFE030852655.1:0-25662 GCA_000404065.3 Pinus taeda
GGTGTTGACTCTATTCTTCACAAATGTCTCACACTTGAAGAAGTTGAAGGGGTCTTGAATGACTGCCACTCTAGGGCATGTGGTGGTTATATGTCATGCTACGCTGCTCAGAAAATCCTTCGTACCAGTTATTTATGGCCTTCCATCTTTAAAGATTGTATTCTAATTGTTCATAAATGCCATGAATGTCATATTTTTAACCGTAAGCAGCACACCTCGCCAGCACCCTCACACTCAGTAGTTACCATTGGCCCATTCGCAAAATGGGGCATAGACTTCATGACATGTAACCCTCGCTCAGCCGGGGGGCATGGCTATATTATCGCCATCGTCAACTACTTAACTAAATGGGTTGAGGTGATGCCCACATATAATGTTGACGATATCATTGTTTCTCAGTTCCTCTTCAACCACGTCATAGAAAGTTTTGGCTTTCCTCAAGCCATTGTAACTGACCATAGATCACATTTTCATTAGTACATGATGGCAGAGCTAACTTCTCAGTTGTGCCTTCGTCATGATAGCTCAACTCTTTATTATCCATAGGCCAATGGCCAAGTCAAAGCAATTAATAAAGTTTTGATTACTATGCTTCAACGCACCATTGGGAAGCACAAAAAGGACTAGAATCTGATGTTATTATCAACTCTCTAGGCTTACAAGACCTCCGCTAAGAGGACCACTAGATTCACTCCATTCCAGTTGGTTTATGGTTTAGAGGCAACTCTCCCGATTGAATGCAAAATTCCTTCGCTCAAATTAGTTGTCGAACTTATTCCTAATACCTCACCTGAAGAGGAGTGGTTACTTTACCTTGAGAGGCTTGAAAAGACTCGTCGCATTGCTACAATGGTAATTGAAGCCCAAAAGAAATGAGTCAAAGATCATTTCAGTCAAACCGTTTCTCCTTGCACTTTTTCTGAAGGCGACCCAGTCCTCCTTTATGATCAGGGTAACGATAAGTTAAGCATTAGAAAGGTTGAACCTATGTGGCATGGGCCATATATCATCAAACATGTCTTGCAAAAAGGCGCCTATGAGCTAGTTGATTACAAAAGAAATGCATTGTCACAGCCAGGCAATGGCTTGTATTTGAAAAAGTATAATGCGTGAAATTCATGTAATTACTTTTTGTACATTAGTGTGTGAATTCATTGGTGTGTGCTTTTTTATTTTTGGTATGTTTGTTTGCTTTGCAGACATGCGTTTTCTGCTTACCTTGTGTTCCACTTGGTTTGCAGATGTCGTCAAGCCATTATGTTAGTTTTGATGATGGTTCTTTCCGTAGCACACAGAATTTTTCTTCCGTAGCTTGGGCACTCTTTGGCCCTGATAGCGAGTTGATTGACTTACAAGGTATATGCCTCAATTGAACAACTAACAATATTGCCGAATACGGTGCAGTTATTGAACTATTGTATGAAGCAGTTGCTCTTGGCATTAGAGATTTAGTTGTCAAGTTAGATTCACAACTTGTTGTGTTACAATTAAACAATTGTTATTCGGTAAGAAATCCACAGATATTGCATATGTATCTACGTGTTTGATTACTGGAAATAAATTTTGATTTTATCACATATCAACATATTCCACACAATTTGAATACGTTAACAGATGCATTAGCATGTTATGTTCTTGATAGACATTTGTGTAGTTTATAAAACCAATCACATCATCATGATACATGAACATATAAGTAGAAAATAAAACATGCATATGTGTATGTATATGTATATGTATATCGTATCTTATTATATAGTATTAATATATATATATAATATATATATATATTATATATATATATATATATATATATATATATATATATATATATATATATATATATAATATATATAATCACATCTGTCAAAGTGTTTACATCAAAATCTCAAAAAATAAATTGTTCTGAGACACTTGGCTTTCAATGCCTACAAAATGTGTAAAAGCAACTAGAAAGGCTATCAGCCCACATGATGCTCATGGTAGCACGAGACTACTCTGATCACTCGGCATAACAGTCGACATAGTCTCGTTGACACTCCTACAATGTGCCTCTACCATCGAAGTGCACCTCATCTATAGTGGCATACGCAAGTATCCCCCAGGTAATCATGTTCAGGTTGCACTCCATCTCTACCAAGGGGTTTGCCCCTTCCTCATAATCAGTGCTTACTACCTGATGGGCTGCTCATCATGTAATTTGCGACATGCCAGGTGGTCTTTCTGGTCCAAAATCTACACATTTATCACAAGTTAAATCTCAGTTACACTTTTTACAAAAAAATCATAAAACTTGAAAAAATCCAAAAACAAGTTTTACCTGTGTCAGTCCATTATTCTTCGGGTGGCAGAGGTAGATCTAGATCCCATCTAAAATCTATTTCGACATAAGAATAATCGTCCACAACAAGTAATTGGCGATGTAGCCAACCGAAAACTATTGGAGGGAAATGCATCTCTTGGCTCCCTCCTCCTTGAGGCATGTGCTCACTCCACCGCACTAGCCTCAGATCCTGGGGGGGAGGATTTGGTACCTCTACAAATTGGTTCCAAAAAAAGGGCACTCACTCTAGGAAGAAAGTAACCAGTATTGAACTGGAACAAAACTGTTTCAGGTTCCCTCGTTTACCCTTAGTTTGTTGTCTCTCCATATTGTCCAGTAGTCCTCCACACCAGTTGAATACTGTCGGAGTTAGACAATCTACTACATATCAGAATTGCAACTGTGAGGCTTCATGGAGAGCTTGCATGCTAGATACGTGAGCTATGGTGAACAAGATAGTTCTCAGGGGAATATTAGTGACTGTTTTTATTTTCACTTTCTCTCCCATGGTCATATTTGAACCTAGGCAATGTTTCCTAACTAGACTACTAGTACTCTCACCTCTTCGACAAGATCTAAAGAGTTTGATTCTCTCCCCCCTCCTAGACAATCCGGTGATGAAATAAATGTCTATTTCTTCCAACACTAGCTCTTGTTCCTTGATTATGAAGATTTCTCTATCAACATCCCATAAGCTGATCAAATAAATCAGCAACTCCATTTGAGCTCTCAGTCATGTAGTTCTGAAGAACTTAAGCAATCCACAATTCCTCAGAGCATTGATACGTTGGGGATTTTGGGCTGCCTAATGATATTCTACCTCATGGCCCCGCTCTTTCTATTCTAGCACCATGGTGGTATAAATCTCCTACGAAACATCATTAAACACAAGCAAGAAACTTTTTCATGGATCAAAATTGAGAAATTTTGCTTTAAAGAGGGTTTTTCCTTCAAAAAATTCCACCCCAAAACCAACATGCCTAATTTTATTAACAAACCGATGTCATCACAAGGACCCTTACGCTCGGGAGTGATCATCGCAGGTCCAATGAGAAAACTAGCGATGATCGCCCATGCAATTTAAAACAAAAATCCTCCTACCGACAGGAAAAAAATTGAATGAAAAAGCATAAAAATACAATGAATTGCAAGAGTACATACATATCTCTTGCTTATTGAAGACAGTTCGAGGAATGATGCACTAGATCTCCCACACTTTCCATTTGAAATTCGAGAGAAGTAGGGCACAAATGCACTCTCAAAACTTACTTTGGTGAAATGGTAAAAATATTTTTACTTACGGCCTATTCATAACTTTTGAGTTTATTTTATTAATATTTTATTGTCATTTCTTGATATCAGTGATGGATGAGTTTCCTTGTGCAGTAACAGTTAATTTCTGGTGAACAGGTGATTATTATTGACTAATTCAAGATGAGTTTTGTTTTATCTCTTTTCTGGACTCACTAAAATAAACAAAAAAGGAACCCCCCTGGAGTCATCTTTAAGCTCTTTTCTGACTCTCTAAACATGAAAATATTATCGAGTACTTGTCATTTCGAACTCATTAAATTAAATGAATTTACGTTGTCTCAGTATATGTTTACCCCTTTTCAAGCGAAGATTGACTATTTACGAAAAAGGTACACCTTGGTCAAGAGGTTCTCTTGAATATTGTTTTCTGCATTTTTGGGTTAGAGGGACAAATTACTAAAAGGGACATGATGGAGTTTTCTTTTTTGTCTCCTTTTCAACTCTCTAAATATGAAAAAGATATCGGGTTATTCTTACATTGGACTTGTTAAAATTTTACGATGAAAGGCTCATCACCATGATGAGACCGAGTTTCTCCTTCCTAGGACTCGTAAAACTTACCAGGATGGATTCATTCGAAGAATGAACTTACATGACAAGCATATGTTACCTCCTTCAAGATTGTGATAAAAATAATTGGGGTACTCGATAGAAATAGCGGGGAAAAATGAAAATGAAACATCCTTTGTATAGGAAGCATGTCGTTCTTGAACATAACACTCTTATGCTTTCATGTCAGGTTTGGGATATCCTCACTCAATCACTTGTCCTCCCAGGTTTGGGTGATCAATTTTTGCCTCTCATTTGACTATTCCATTTTGTCATCATGACCTTTAGTCCTATGTTGTTACAGTATTGGATCTTATTCATTTTATTCCACTTTATTTCTTGTTTCATATCGATGATGGGGGTTCCATTATGGCCCTCCTTCGATGGGTCACTTCCTGTTGAATTCAGCTCATTATCTAGGAAGATGAGTTAGAAACTCCCTTTCAATACCTTAGAGCTTGCATGCCTTAATGGAAAGTTCTTCACATACAACGACAGGTTTTCATCATTGGCCTTCGATCGGGTGATTCCACGAGTGTTCGACTTCAACTTCATTATCACATTCACGGATTGTATTTTCGTACCTTGAGAGTCCTTGTCATTATTAGTGGTTTCTCTCATGCCTATTAACAATCTACATCATTGGCCAGTAATCAAGAAGTTTTTTAGCATGTTCGACTTCGACACATTCATTCGCATGTTATAATTCGTACTTTGATCGGGTTGGGATGGAGCACAAGACCTTGAGTCTTGTCTGATATGACTCAGGTTGCGTGCAGTTATGTGTTATCCGTGATTTTACACATGTTTCTACTATATGGGTGGTTTTGATCATACCATGGGACTTTTCAATTATGATGATCCTTTTATATTGGGTGGATGCATCCATACCTTGGATCTTATATTTACAAATGATCCTTCTCATTTGGATGGTTGCGCCCATACCATGGATCCTTTCATATAGTCCTTATCATCTGGATGGTTTTTTCCATACCATGGATTCATGTTTTGATATCAGATATGTATATGTATATGCGTCCTTGATTTGCAAGTCTCCTAACAGTGTTTTTCCTCATCCTTGCAAAAGCTTGTAAAGCATCTCAACGATCACTCACCATTATGCTTTCATGCTTTAGGGGGAATATGTTTCACAGTATTATGTCACACCTCCTGCACTTCCCTGTGACATACCCCAAAGTGCCTAAAACATGACCATTATGCAGTGTACTCATTCATATATACAACTCAGATCCTCTCTAAGTCAGTGATTGGAAAATGCCTTGAGCTTCCCCTTAAGGAAATAGCTCTTAAACCCTAATTGGAGAATCACTGCCCTTATGATAATAAAAACCATGATGGTATCCTCTTGTACTATACTCAACCTTTGATGGCATCGCTTTGTTTAATTATATACCTGCGATGATCCCAAAAAGGTAATTTTTCCAAAGAGGATGAGAAGCTTCGTGATATAGAGAGTTCCCGAGCGGTGAGCTAGAGGTTGTTCGGTGTAGATGAGGTCGATTTCTTCCAACTTGGCCTCTTGGCCTTATCCCTATGAGTTACCTCCTTGAGATGAGGGCCTACTCCTATCTTTGGAGAGATCATAACTCCCTTTCCCAGCCTATATATTCATCCTCTGCCATTCCCAAATGGTTGGTCTATGTCTATTTGCACCCTTATGATAAGATTGTGCTTATATGCTACTCATTTGGCTTGGATAAGGAGTGCTTGGAGAGCTTAGCTTGGACTTGGATATTCATTCAAGGAGATCCTATCAACATGAAGGCTTGGTTGTATGCGTCTCCTTCTTTTCTATTAACATACAATTGTTGGTTCATTTTCCATTGATGTGTATGCTCATGTATCATCTATCTTAACATTCCTTGATCAGTTAAATTATTTGCATGCCTTGTTGTGTCTTGATCTCTTGCGCAGGTGCATAAACGTTGTGAGAAGTAGGAACAAACTAGTGACACAAGTGATTCAAGGTCTTCAACAAAGGAGATCAAGATAGCATCAAAATGAGGTATGCCATCTTCTTCATCTCTCATTTCAATTGTAACTTAGGAAAGTGTCTAGTAGATTGTCACTTAGGTTGCTAGTCCCACTCATTGGCTATAGGGATCGTCTTTGTCCACAGAGAGGATTTACATAGACAACAAGAGCTAGTGAAGATTAGTATCAAGAAGTCAAGCTCCTTTGTCAAATCCATACCATTGCTAAAAATGAGTTCTTCTCACAGGATCCATTTTTATCCTCCTTATTCACCATGGTATGCGTATTTATATTTCCTTCTTCCAAGTTTAACAATCCAAGCATGTTGAAGTCCAAAACTACATTTTTTTATGTATTCAAATCTTAAGTCTTTCATGATACTACTAATACTACAAAATTATGACTTCAACCTCTTTTTATTTCATGATTTTTCCATACCATCATGCTCCCTAATCCATATAATAACATAACTCAACTCACTTACCATGCCCTCATTGTCCTATATTTTTCCCTGTAAAACATTTGATGGTGAATTTTTGTATTGAGAGTGCTTGAAAACCAACTTGCTAGTAGACATTCATTGGGTATAATAATTTCTTATAGTGAAAACCCTTATGAGCGCAATCAAACAAATTTTGTTTGGAAGCAAGCTTGGTTGCGATCAATATTTTCACAAAAAGAATGAAAACGAAAATAAAAACTCCATCTAATTTCCATTGCTCCTTATGTCATAGATTTATAAGCTTTGTTAAGAAATTTACCCGGGAACACAAATTAATTACGGAGAATTACTGAGAGAAACAAATATAAAAAATAACCAGCAACAACCATAAACACATAAACACACATGTTTATCCGGGAAAACCCTAACCTAATGATATCTCATTAGTATTGGCCAAAACCTTGGCCAATCCGACCAAGTGAGCCTTCACTGCTCACCTCCAGGCCTATGTTACAATGAAGTCTTTCCATCCTTTTATAAGCTCCATTACATATAATACCACAGGTAGAATACTATGGGTGCACAATACCATGTGCCCCAAAACCATCACTGTTTAACCTAGTCAACTTTGACTCTATCTTGAGTCAAGTTTATCTAACAATTCCCCCCTTAAACTTGACTTGGGGTTCCTTGACTAACTCCAGCCAAACCTGGTAAGTGAGATAATCCCACTCACTCTAGCCCTTACCCCCCTTAGAGTTTTTACTTGGGGTATTGTTAACTCGACATCCCCCCTATCACCTAGGTCTAACCAAACTTTACTAGCGATTATCCAGGGGTACACATGCCTTACCAGGTCTTACAGTGGTATGCCCATTTACATGCAATAATTTTGACTTCATTAAATTTATTTTTTTTGTTTGTTACAGTTGTTATTCTAACCCATCCTCTCTCAATTTGATTTGCTCAAAAACTTCTATTAAACCACTTGAATTCCCATCCAACATCACTGTAGAATTATGATCTACCATGAATTCCTCCTCCTTTGTCATCAACTCCTCAGCCAGGGATTTCCTCTTCACGATTATGTCTTCAGTCATTTCCGACCTGGCAACAACTTCCAATAGCGGACCATCAACATTACCCCACAAGCTCTAAATCTTGTTAGCCTTCTTCTACATCAACAATGACATTGATCAAGGCATCACCCACATTGCAATCTAGAATGCTAATGCCATCGCTTCCCCTATGTGGTACCCCATGATGTCGTTCCTCACCATTAGGCAGAACAAGAAACCGTTGTGCACCAACATCTCGCCATTCCTGATCACCAAACCCTGGGGAAATCTACCTCTGATCATCCTCCATGATTTTGTGCATGAATTATAGACTTCTGCTACTACTGCATCATCGTTCGTCTTATCCACCACGAGAACCTCATAGCTTCCCAGCTCGTCTCTGACCATGATTTCCTTACTCGTCGCACTGGTCACTGTCAGCATCCCGGGCAGCACAAAGCATGTCCTACTGAGGGGATTGCAAACGCGCACCCGTGGAAACAGAGTTCTGAATATGGTTGGATAGATGGGGATATCCATCAAGAGCAACCCTGCTGCCGATCCTCTGTAATTGAATATGCAAATGACGGACATAAATGATAGGGACAGTGTCTGCCAGGTCCCACTGAAGAAGGAGTAAAGCAAAAAACACATCCGGGTGTTGGGCATGCATAGGAGGAGGCATGGTTTCCCTCTGCCTGATTCGGCCCACAGGCGACCGAAATGCTTGCAGGACAGTACATCATTCCAACCCTTACAGACACTCCAGAAACGAAAAATGCAATCCAAGGGAAGGTGTACCAATAGAGACTCTACCAGATGTTGAGGTAGCTCAGACCAAATTGATCCATCGATAGTCGAATCATCTAAATCGCCCTTTAGATTTTACCGCATGCATCATCAATTTCGTACAACCATGACCTTGAAACCCTTTCTGGGATCTCAAATATATGCAACTCAGGCCTACCACATGATGGATATGCTCTCTAGACACTTGTGCCTATATTTGAACTGTGCCCAAATCAACATCGATCTCTCATACGTGAGCATTGCGTCGCAACTCAAACACTAGTAATATAGAAATCTCATAACCATGCTACCTCAAATCTTCAGATAGAGACCTCCATGAGTGCAACGAATCAAATTTCTTTCATTCACCAGGCCAATAAAACCCTTGGCCAATCCGACCAAGTGAGTCTTCACCGCTCACCTCTAGGCCTAAGTTACAATGAAGTCCTTCCAGCCTTTTATAAGCTCCATTACATATAATACCACGGGCAGAATACTATGGGTGCACAATGCCATGTGCCCCAAAACCATCATTGTTTAACCTGGTCAACTTTGACTCTATCCCGAGTCAAGTTTATCTAACAAGCTTGTTTCTTCACCAAAAGTTAATATCCCAAATCTCAGTAAAAAATCTTAAGCTACAAAGTACCAAGTCATTTAGGTTCTACATTGCTCTTTTTAACTCAACTTAGTTTGGATCACCATTGTGGACTAGCTCAACTCTCTTGCTTCTCAAGACATTATTCATGGATCTCTCAAGTAAGTTAAGGTATATTTATTTTCTAATTTTTAATCACTAATTTATTCAATACTAGAATAAGTATAGTTGGAAAATTTCCCTTTTTTTTGCTCTCATATGCCCTTCCCTATTAATTAAATTTTCTAAGGACCTGTTGTGGCAAACAACAACCCCCCTTTTTTAAACTTAGTAATGGGGGGCCTTCTTTTTTAAAATTTTTTATTTTAATTAATAAAACCATAATTATAAAGCCTTTTGATTTTAATCATTTTATTATCAAATAAAACAAGTAAATAAGTCCTTTAAAGAACTTAAAGAACCATTGTGGTTGTTAGTGTCATTCTTTCCAGCCTTCCTCCAATGATCAAATGTGCTCTTACAAAGTGATTTTGAAGTGTCAAGGTCAAATTTCGTCATTTCAATGAGTCTTCAAGCAAAATTTGGTCACTAGGCATTAGGTCTAGGGTTTGCTCTCACTCTTTTCAAAGTTGCCCAAATGACAACCTATGTCACTATTCAGCTGATCTTATCATCATTCAGAGGGTTTTCATCATCATGTCAAGTTCTATAGGGTCATTTTATAGCTTATCCATGCTTCAGTTGTGCCTAGGCAAGGTTCATTTCCCTCTCCTAGGGTTTTGAAGGTAATTTCTCTTGGACGGTCAAATCAATGGAAAAACTTGTTTCCTGATGTTCATACACCTTCCCCTATCCTTAATGTACCTTATCAAGCACTTCCCATCACTGAGATTCCCAAAATTCCTCATTTTCGCACAAACCCTAGTTTCTAGCTACAACCTAGCAATTTTCTAGGTTGGGCCTATGTTTTGCCCTTTTGGACCCCTTACCCTCAATCAATCTCTGAGATTCCACTTTCCCCTGCTTCCTAACATCCCTCCCCACTCCCAAAAATTTCCCCAAGAATTTATAACCCCCCTATCCCCTTCATTTCGCTCCATTTCGACGAAATTCCTTGTTTCACACATCGGGACAAGTCGCACTCAAATGATGTTCCAGAGCAATAAAAGATGAATTTGGGAAGAATGAGAGATTTTTTTGTCCAAAACATGCCAAAGAAGAAAATCCTCCTTCACTTTTTGCACATGTGTCATTGTTTGAGAGAAATGTCAAAGAATACCGTTGCCTCAGGAGAATCAAAGGCACCTCCGAAGTGACCTTGGGAAAATCAAAATGTCTCCTAGCTTGGTTGGCCAAATGATTTTCTTTATGGGTAAAATGATAACTAGACACAAAGATATTTCCAATGAGCTATCATGAGCTAAATTTGGGGTTGATGAAGGCATTCAAAAGTTGACTGCAACAGCACTCGTCCTTGAGGCAGCCTCATTTGGCACTTTTTGACAAGTCTTGGGAGATTTGATTTTTGACAGGTCAAATCAACTCCAAATTGACAAATTCCAGTTGGGTGGCAAAGTAGACTCACATACATTTCCAACAAGCCTACTATTTCCCAATTTTTCCACCTGCAAGTGCCCCAACCATGGCTCCAAAGGGGCGCGACATGTCAGGCAGGGGGGCGTGACACGTCAGGTAGAATTGCCTAGAAATGCACTGTACAGCCCAGAAAACGCAGATTTGACTCAGTTTGACTTTTTGAGGTGAATGATGATTCTCTCTGATGTAATTATGGTACTTTTATGACACTTTTACTCTTATGTATCTCTTCTAGAAGATTCATTCATGAAATAGGTGAAAATTAAATGAATGAATTTGTTTAATTTCAATGTTTTCTACTGTCTAAAGAGAATTCAAAGTTATTGTTTGCTCTCTTTAGCTCTCTTTCTTTCATTCCTGACCATCCACTTCAGTTAAAGGCATCAACACTATCTCCTACCTCGCCCCAAAGAACCCCCTGCAGAAACTGTGTCCAATCCCCGCACCCAAAATTGCCATCCCCTCAATTTGCCACCAAAAACCCTAAAAAACCCCAAATCAACCCTTCTGATCAGTTTACTAGCCTAAAATCAGTGTTACCTTATTGGTCATTCTCATCTATTGAAGATTTTACGAGATAGACCGGAGAAAGCCTTCTCCTGCCCCGTAGGGCTAGCTACGAGGCTAAATGGTTTGATGTAGCCTTGAGGTTTACCTGTCTCAGCCTGAGGTGAAATTTCAAGCGCTAACAGTGGTCAACACTCTATTTGATTTCTATCTTAAGCATTCCTTTGTTTCATATATGCTCTTTTAAATCCAAACATGCTCATAATTCATCATGTGGCCTGACACATAGAGCCAGACTCATTCCCTTTATGCATGTTTTGTTTCTATCGGGCTCCCCTTTGAGGGATTATTTGTCCAGGCCCCACATGAAGGTGTATATGCTAAAATCTTATTGGTTGTTACCACTGCATCATGCTACAAGGAAAACCACCATTCTTAGCCCCAAGATTTCACCTTGTGAACCTCTTAACACCATTTGACGCAAATTAGTTGGACAACTCATTACTAATGGGTCCCATTATCTCCCTCGCGATTGGTTTTCCTTTTGTCACATTATCCTGCTCAATCCCTCCTGCTATACAAATACTTTAACAAGAAATGTAAGCATTGGGATTACTCATGTAGGCCCACCATGCACACAATTTGATGCTTATTAGTTCACGTCATTATGTGTGCAAGTCTGCACCAAGTCAACCCACTTGTTTTCCAAATGAAAAAGTGTTTAGCTAAAACCGTCGAGCTTAAACCTTGCAGGATTACGTAGGAATTTACATCACATACCAGGTATTGAGCCTATCTGATGCCAACTGTCCAATTAATTGTTGCCATTATGAACTGTTAAATTGAAAGGTGCGCCTTTTGCTGTATATGGTAAATGGTAATGATCAATGCATTTAACGCAAAGTTTTCACTTAAATATTGATTTAACCCCATTGTTACGCTTGTTTCTACTTAGTAAATGGTAACCTCTCTTACCCTTGTCATTTTCCATTAATAGGTGAATTTCAAACACAAAGGCCTTTTCTCTGATATATTCTATACTAAGGACTTTGGTGCAAAGTCCTGGAATTCCATTTATGAGCTTTTTAAAGAAGAGTTGTCAGGGGAGTCGTAGGGTTCAACAATAGTCGCAACAACTGACCAATGTGATTTAAACTCTTCAGCATCAACAATTAGTGATGTCACATGGTATCACCTTCATAAAGTCATAGCACGCCCAAGGTTAATACCATACATGGATTTGATACACTGAGTAGTGGAAGAAGTCAACATCGGTGAGAAGATTTTTGTTACTTGAAGAGGCATCACAATTGGCTCCTTCAGTGATGAAATATTTGTGGTATGTACCATTTCTAAAACCCCAAGTTGAATATAATGCATAGTTCGTTGAGAATTTTGTTAAGGAATAATGTGAGGGAGACAAAGATAAGTTACTATTATGAATAATATATATATTAAATAAATAAATAATGTAAACAATAATAATAATAAATAATGATTAATTAACTAGTAATTAGTTAACTAAGAGGTATGTCACTAAGGACAACCATTTGTGAATAGGTACCTGCCTAGGTATATAAGCAGACCCTCACCCTCATTTAAAATCATCTCAACAATTATTTTATACAATATTCAATATACAATTACTTGCCTACAATAGATGTCTTTGTCTCTGAAGTATTCTGAGGATTAATTTGTTGTGTATACAAACTTGGTTCATTACATTTGTATCAGAGTATTCCTCTAAGTATACAAACTTTTTTCATTACATTAGTATTAGAGCATTCCTCTGATTATACAAACTTTGTTCGTTATATTGGTATTAGAGCCATGTTGGCAGATCCTAGCCTTTGGCCATCAACTCTTTGTCAACCTTGTTGTCGTGTTATTGAATAGTTTCGCCACACATTTTTGGAGGTTCTCCAATTTACCCATTAGGCCTTTGGCCATTTAAAAATAAATAAATAAAGAAGAAGAAAATAGTCCAAAATAAAATAAAAAAGGTTGAAAAAATATTATTATAGAAAAAGAGATACAAAAAATGGATATATTTAAAAACACACACACACACACACACACACCACACACATTATATTATATATATATATATATATAAAGTTCCTACATGGATGGAGCGAAATGAGCTCTGCTTGGGTTTTGGCCTGTTGCTTCTGAAAATTCCCTGCAATGTCAATCTCTCAAACCCTAGACGTTTTTCCTTCATTCAGAGAATTATAACAGGTCAAAGGAGCGATCAAGAAGGAAGGGGAGAGATTCCCTCCTACTGAAATGTGACAGTTGGTGAATCGAGTAATAAGGGAGGTGCCTCATCAAATAACAACACCGACGAAGGATCCAAAGGTAGCACACCGATGTGGACTCAATGGCAAGCCTAAATTAGAGGGCAATGTCTACCGAGGGCAATCAAAAAACCAAGGTTTGTGGTTCTGAGTAATAAACTAGAAAACTATCACAATTTTATGAAGGACCATGCCCTGATTTGTAAATTCATCGACATTTGGCCCTCAGAGCGAGATCTAATTAAATGAATTTAGCGAAAATGACAGTCGAAAGGACATTGATTTAAAATTGGGAGCTTGAGGATTTTTATAGTGATATTCACCAATCTGGAAGATAAGGAAAGGGTTTTCAAAAATGGGCCATATTTCTTTTATAATGTTGCTCTCTTCATGTGTTATTGGGAAGAATGTTACAACCTGGATCAGGAAAAATTCATGGCAGCTCCAATGTGGGTAATATTATTCGCCCTTCCAATGGATTTCTAAGACACGAAAATTCTAGAAGAAATTGGTAATTCCATCAATAGATTTGCTAAAGTAGTTGACTCCACTCATCAAGGGTGATACACTTCATACCCCCGAATTTGTGTATACATGAACATAATTGAGCCTCTCCCTAAATTTGTTGAGCTAGAATATCAAGACAAGGTTTGGCAACAACCCCTAGACTATGACCACATTCCTTTCTGTTTCCAGAGATGCCATGAATATGGACATCTGTTCAAATAATGTCCCTTGAATCAAATGGAAATTGTGGATCCAAAAGCCCCCAAAGATCCCCCCAATCTGCAGGCTGACCACGAGGGTTTTCAAGAGGTTTCATACAAAAAAGGAATATAAAACCTCCTCAGGAAAATAGTCAACAAACACAACAGAAAACTCAGGTTAATAATAATCACTATGAGGTTTTGAGGGATGATGACAAAAATACAAAGAAGGTGGATCAACAGATCGGCAATGAAAATGTTAAGGTTCCACCTAAGAGCACCAATAAACCCAAAAGGAAATCCTAGGGAGAACCATCGGATCGGGAGGATAATGAACAACCCAAGGGCTACGAAAACATGGAGATTCATGGATCGAAGGAGGAGCTGAGCATGAAGGAACAAGTTCCTAAAAGGCTTTTGAATGAATGGCAGAACCTGGATGAAAGATTTATCCCAGAAGACCAACAGAAGCTATATCGAGACACATTCTAACAATATCAAGCCAAGCAAAGCCAGCTCTCCACGAATCACCCAGAACATCTTAGATCTCATCTAGGAGATGGTTAGGATCAAGGGGGATAAGGAAAAGGGGGGAAGAAGCGAGGTTAGAAGAACCTGCAGGAATCAATATAGATGGTTGGGGATCTGTTCATAAATTCAAGAAGGGTGATACCACTTTCAGCGATATTCCACCAAATCAATAAATCTTCTCAATAATTATTATCTCCTGGAATGTGAGAGGCCTCAACAGTAGAGGCAAGAAAATATATCTGAAGGAAAGATTAAGCATTGTGATGCTTCAGGAAACTAAAGTATCTGAGGATTGACTTAAAGAAATTGTTCAAGGAAGGAAACCTTTGTATGAGATAATAGCCCTAGATGCCAAACGAAGTGTGGGTGTCTTGGCTATCCTCTGGAATCCAACAGAGATCATTTTTGGAAATTGGGTTAGCTTGCCTCAGATACTTTCAGGGAAATTTAGACATATAGGAACCCAATATTAGGTACTATTATCGGCAGTATATGGCCCTCAAGTTCCAGGAGAGAAAGTGGCTTTCCATCAAGACATAAGAAAGCTTAGGAGTTTATGCTGGGAGGAGCTATGGTAATTGGTGGAGATTGCAACCTAATCTCCTCAATTTATGACAAAAAGTGGGGATAAGTATAATGGACCTTGAGATGGGCACATTTAGAGATTTTATTGGGGGGGTGAAATTGGTAGATCTTCAAACCATCAATGGAGTGTATACTTGGATAATCGTCAAGGGGGCTCTCACCAAGTTGCTTCGCATCTAGATAGATTTTTAGTATCATAACATCTTATAAGTAGGGATATCTTCTTTGAGACCCCAATTCTTCCTTTCTCGGGGTCAGATCAATGGTCGATCAAGTTGGAAATGGACCTAAATTTGGCACCCAGAAATGGGCCTTTCATATTTGAATATTTTTGGCCTAGGGACCCCTCCTTTACAACCAAAATGGAAAGTTAGTGTAAATCTAGCCATGTTCAAGGCAGAAATAATATGCATACCTTCTAGCTTAAATTGAAAGATCTAAAACAACAAATAAAACGTTGGAATCAGTTAGAAATTGGTAACATAATGAAGGAGCAACAACATCTCTAAGAGTGTATGCAAGGTATTCAACAATGAATAATCAACGAAGGTCGCTCGGGGGAATTGGAAGTAGAAGAAGGATAGATTTTGAACCAAATCGAGGAAAGGAGGAAACAGGAGGAGATCCTCTGGAAGAAAAAATCAAGAATTCAGTGGCTCAAGGAAGGTGAGAGGAATACCCATTTCTTTCACAAGGCCATGATTCAACATCGGAAACATAATGGGATATTTTCTTTGAAGGATGCTTCAGGAAACCATCTTACTCACCATGAAGAGATGGAAAATATCCTGGTAGATAATTTTCATTCCCTTCTTTTAGAGCCCAATCCTAATTGACCGGAGGCAATCCAAGGAATAACTCGTCATATACCTCATATTGTCAGCAGGGACCAGAACCTCACCCTGATGAGGGCCATAACTCTGGAGGAAGTAGAGGATCTTTTCAAATTAATGGAAAAAAAAAAAGCACCAAAACCAGATGGGTTCATGGGAGAATTATTCTAAGCTGCCTGGAGCTTCTTAGGGAAAGATATCCTAGATGTGGTGGAAGAGTCCTGCAGAACGCAAAAGCCACATCTCACTCTTAACTCCACTTTTATCTTGTTAATTCCTAAATCAACTCATTTTGAGGACCCTCAAGGCTTCAGACCTATTTCCCTGTGTAATGCTATTTACAAAATTATTTCCACTATTGTGGTTAAAAGGTTAAAACCTCTTTTTCCCAGTCTCATCTCTCCAGAGAAAACTAGATTTGTTCAAGGCCATCAAATTCTAGATGGAATCATTACCTTCGAGGAAGTTTTCAATTCTCTTAAACATATCAAAGCTCCTAGTATGTTGATCAATATTCACTTATCTAAAGCATATGATCGCCTTAGCTAGCACTATCTCCTCAATATCCTGACGGCATTTGGTTTTGACCCTCACTGGATCAACTAGGTTTCTTCCCTCATCTCTTCACCTATTTTTTCGATCTTGCTTAATGGCTCCCCCTCCTAAACCTTCACTCCATTAAGAGGTATTTGACAAGGAGATACCATGTCTCCTTTTCTCTTTATCCTTGTGTTGGAGGACTGGGTAGGTACATAAAAGAAAACCTCTCAGTATGGCCACATCGAAGGCCTTCGCCTTTGGAGTAATGATTTTCCTATCAGTCACCAACAATTTGTGGATGACATTATACTCTTTTATAAAGTATCTCTCTATGAAGTTAGAAAGCTCAAAGATATTCTCAATGATTTTATGAAAGCCTTTGGAACTATGATCAATAATGATAAATCAAATATTTTCTTTGTCAATACTTCTCTCTCTATCCAAACTTTCCTTTCTCGCTCTCTAGGCTTTGGTATCGGGTCCCTGCCCACCAAATATTTGGGCATACCTTTGGTCACTAATTCTTTAAGAACCTCATGCTAGAAATATATCCTTCAAAAAAATCATTATAGGCTCCATGAGTGGGCCTTTAGGGCTCTAAATTTACCTGGTAAGGTGTTCCTTCTTAAGGTTGTTTAACAATCCATATTGATTTACCATCTCTCAGGTACAGCCACACCCAAATATTCATGTTCTTCCATGACAGAGATCTTCAAACAGTTCCTTTGGAGAGGAGACCAACAAGCTAAGAAATGGGCCTTGGTGTCCTAGACTAATTTTATCAAGCCCAAGTTGGCAGGAGGTCTGGGTCTTAGAGATCCCTTCATCCTTAATTAGGTCATGGGTGCCAAATTGTGGTGGAGGTGGTTAAAGGGGTGTCTTGGCCTATGGAAAACTATATGGACTAGAAAATACAGAATGTTGAACTCCCTAGAAGAAAATTAATATGCACAGCTACCCCTAAGGGTTCATCCATCTAGAATGTAGTTTCAATCAATAGAGACCCCATTAGAAATCACACTTTTTGGGAAATCATAGATGGGAAGAGCGCCCTCTTCTTGCAAGATTCATGGCAGCAAAGAGTGAATTTGTTTAGCAAGTAGGACCTCGGGGACATATTCCTTTTCATGAATAGCCAAAATTGCTCTACAGTGGATCATTTCTAGTGCACCTCACCGTCAGATCCAATTTGGAGACAGTGGAAAGGAAAACAGGATTGGAGGAATCCTCTAGCATCCAACCAATGGAAAATTATGGAAAAAGAGATTCAATCCAGGAAAATTGTAAAACAAGAATGTTGAGATATCTTAAGATGGGGTTATTCTACCAAAGGTACATTCAACATCATGGAATCTTTAAAAATGACAGCAGAAGAAAATCAAGAACATCTTAGTCCGATATAGGGGAAGATTTGGGTAGGACACCTTTGGCCCAAGGTTGCACATTTCCTTTGGTTGGTATGTCATAGAAGAATTCTCACATGGGCAAATTCAGAAAAGAGGAATTCAAGGACCCTCATTTTGCAGCCTATGTGACCTGCAAAGTGAAGATATGGAGCACCTATTGAACACATGCTCCTTTGTTTATCAATTATGGAGAAATATAGGTCAACTCTTCGGTCACCTAGACCGAGACCAAAATATTATTAGGGAATCAATATAAATTAGTAGAAAAGGCATCTTTTCAAGCTTGGTCTTGAATCAGGCTTGGGTTGTGGCTCTAGTTTTTCTCCTCTGGGCAGTCTGGAAAGAAAGAACCATGAGGATCTTTAAGGGGCAACAACTCTCTCGGGAAAGAGTATGGAATGGGATCATTCAAAATATTCGGGAAACAATCGTAGCATATCGCTGGCATCCGGATGACTAGCAAGTTGCCCCCCTAGAGGCTTAGATCCTAAGCCTCTTGAGTCTATATCCTCTAATGATTTTTCCCTCTTTGTGGAATCTTATATTGTCCCCCAGATCCTCCCTTTCCAATTACTCAGCACCCCCTGCTATATTCTTTACGCTAAACTTCGAAGGTGCATCTAAAGGAAAGCCAGGGGACGCTGGGTTCATAAGTCTATTTAGAGATTCACAACATCAAGTTAAAATCATTTATGCACCTGACTATGGCTATGCTAGTAATAATGAGGCAGAATTTATTGCAGTAAAGCGGGGACTTCTCATAGCTAAAAGAGAAGGCTATAGAAGATTCGTAGTAGAAGGTGATTCTAACTTAGTCATTGAGACCATTAAAAAGTTGAACCATGGAAAACTTGGAGAAGCTCAGTCATAGTTGGAGGACGGCTTGACTAGTACAGGATATAAGTGACCCCCTTCCTTGTTTTGATTATATCATCCTGTCCCATGTTAGGAGAGAAGGAAATAAATCAGTAGACTTCTTACCTAATTGGGGTTACTTCAACATGGGCAAGACTTTGGAGTCTTCATGACCTATACAAAATTGTCATGAAGAGATGGATCCTTTGAGGCGCATCCTGGATCGGGATGCTACAAGCAGCAATGATCCTAACCACAATATGAACCAATGTCCCCGATCAAGGTGTGTGTCGGTGAAAAGGAACCTTGGGGATTTGTGCCATGATTAATGTCAAATTAGAAAGGGTTGAAGGGCCGCCTTACTATAACCCTCGCACACTTGTATTGTATGGAAATGTGGTATCGCACATGTAGAGAGTAAATGCAATAAGGTACGGCCAAAGCAACACCTTAAATCCGAGGTTTTGTGTCGGTAGCTCTTTTGTCTTAGGTGGAAGGAAACTTGTTCTTGTCTCTAGTATCAGTACAGCGTTTCTGGTTAGGTTGAGGCAAAACATGAAGGACGATTTTCTGGTATGCTACCCTCGTGTAGTTGGCCCCTCTCGCCACATGGTCAATGTCAGCGGGTATGTTCTTTTTCTTTGACTCTCTTATAGTCTGTTGCATGTTTTCCACATTCATGTGTATTTCTGATGGGCAGGTTTTATAATTCAGAGCCTAGAATCAACTGGAAACCCTGTCGTGAATTATGGAAGGAAAAAATTGGGTTTTATTATGAGATGTTTGTATATTATATAATTGTTTTTGTTTTCTTTTGAATCTTTCTATCTCTAATGGGGATGTATCGGAACTCTTTGTCATAGAAATCAATATATATCTCATGCATGGATATCTATGTTTATTCTTTTTCTTATCCATTGTCTATGATGGTTATTAAGTATCATGGTTTCTTGGGTAAGGTCCCTCTCGTTTTACCTTTGTTTATGGTCTTCAGAGGGCTCAGAGAGTCTTGGGTTACTATGGTCGGCCTCCTACGTCAGACTCAAATCATTCTCAGGATAATTTTTGGATTTAGGCCCAACATCCAATGTTATATGGCTTTATGTTATGGTTCCCTTACAGGTTTACAGTCGCAAAGTGCTTTTCAAGACCTTAATCTTGTTATCTGCCTTGAGCTCAAGGTCTGAGCTTCTTATCACGATGTTTTATACCTTTTTGTGGGTAGTTTGATTAGCAAGATGGTTTGTCCCTCTTCTGGTCAAGGCTCCTCAACCATTGGAGGCGGAGGGCATGGTAGAAACATGAGGAAGCATGGTGAAAGCAGTCAGGCCCAACCTCGCCAAGCGAGGGCAGGAGCTGCAAATCCTCCTCTAAAATTATTCGTGATTCAACACAATCTTTTCAGACTGGAACTAAGTTGCAGGACTATAGATATTCTCTAACTGGGAGGTATAATTAAACCAACAGTCAGATACGGAGATAAATTTGGAAGAATGGAGAGACTTCGTGCCAAATCCTGGCCAATCGAAGGACCAAACTTCTTAGTATAAGAAGACTATATACCTCTACTAGTTAATGAAGAGTATCATGGCCAAAGCTATGATGAACCTTCCAGCTGGCTCATCCAAGTACGATCTTGGTCTATAGGAAATTCATAAGGAATTTTAACTTATTCAACTTCATATCTAGTAGAAGAATGCTCATCTTAGCCGCATTGAGAAACATATTCCTTATCTCCCCTAGTCTTAATTACCTGGTTCAAGTGCAAAAGACCCAAATCCCGTGGACTAATTAGATGATTAGCAGTATCCATGGAACAATTTTTTCTTTAAATTTTGTTATATCTAGATAAAGAATCCGCAAACTATGATATTTTGGTTTAGGTATCTACATTTTAGAAGGCTTCAAGACATTCAGTCATATATGGCTTTGTTAGATAGTCTTAAACTTTTATGCTTTTGGATGGCTTACAATGTTGTTAGGTGGCGAACAAACCTAGTTTCCCTTTAGGCAAGTTGAGGCCACCTAACCACTTGAACTATGGATGTAACTTGCCTTTTGAAGAAAAGAGGTCATTTCAAGCTGACAAAAATATATATATATATATATATAAAACAAAACAAAAAACATAAAAAAAAAGAAACCAGTGGACCGACAACCATCAATTATACACAATCGTAGCCTAATTCGTCCCCACGCCAACGTCGGGTTCGACTAATTATCCAACTGCTCGACAACGCATGTCGACATTCCTACACCACTGTATTCCCCGTCACGCCTTCACGACCAATAATCGTATGAGTTTGAAGACCCTTGTCTACTTGTTCCACCATATCCTTCATCACCGCAACCAATTACTTTTTGTCATCGTCTTGTTCTATTACCCCGTCGTGCCTCTCTCTCAACCACATCCCTTCCTCCAACCCATCATTGTGTTCCTCCCTTCCACAGTGTACCCCTATCAATTCTTCAGCCATCAAACTGCGCAGCCACACAAACTTACCCTCACCGCTCCACAACTTTTTCCATTGTGCCTGCTCCCTATCCACTATGTTGCTTCTCCCTACAACCCATGCTCATCCCAATACGACCATCCAACTGCATCCCCTGTAGCATCATTCTAGTCCCCGCGGTGTCCACCGACATCCATTCGGCTTGACGTGTTTTCGTTGGCATCTTGTTCGCTGACCAAAGCCAAACACTCAATCTATAGTCAACGTCAACATTAGGTTTTTTTTTTGTTATCTATAAGTCATCATGATTCCTAATCCCGACTCTTTGATTCATCAGCGTCCCTTGTGTATTATAATTATAAGATAAACTATCACATAAGCTACATTAACCTCACGTATATCATTTAATTACAACTTATATTAATTAATTAATTATTTATAATTATATAAATAGTTAATTATATTAAATTGATTATTTTTAAATAATATTATTGATTAATTAAAAAAATAAAAAAGAGAGAATCATATTATTATATCAACAAAGGGGAAAAGGGAAAATAGTTATTATTATATCTCCAAGTAATTATTAAGGTTTTTAAAGTTATTTAAGGGAAGAGGGTTATTTTTAAGTTCACTTATCATTGACATATTGTTTTACAAAAGAAATTGACGTACACAAAATGAAGTCTAACTCAAAAGTAAAGGAAGGAAAATTTTCCTATTAAGGTCTTTCAATTATGGATCACAAATTAATTAAATTAAAAGCAAGTTTCCAAGGAAAATAAATTAATATCGCTATCAACACAAGTAACGAGGAAAATTACATTAATATTAATTTGGCAAATTGGCTATTAATTCAAGAGCCAAGCATTGGTGAAAGAAAATATATTTGTGGCCAAAAGGAGTAAGAAGTTAGTGATTTACAAGTGATAGTAGATCATTATGAGTACATATCTCAATTTTGAGTCGTAACTATGTTTAATGGAGAGACTGGCATAATTCTTGGTCAACCTTGGTTTAAGGAATTGGGTATGTTCATGTTAATAATAGAGAAACAATTTTTGACATTTCCTTATAAGGGGAAGATGGTCACATTTCGAGACATAAGAAGCAAGTCAGAATCAATAACACCTTCATTAGAAGACTTCAAGGATATTTTAGAATTGATGTTTCAAAACAATAATAAAACTATACCCAATAATGAGAAAGAGCTTGAAGAAGTCATATCCAGTAAAGAAAAAGAAAATTTCACCTCAGAGATCACAATGAAAAACTACTCGAACAAGTCAAGAAAGATAAGGCCACAAAGAAGGAACTCAAGAAGCGCTTATCAGAACAAGAAGATGAAAATTTACGTTTAAAGAACCTTAATCAAACATTATTAGAACAAATCTAAAGTTTGAAATATGAGAAGGATACTAAACATAAAGTGAAAAATCCAGAAGGCAAAGAGCTTTTACATCTAAACCAAAACCTCCTTACCAAAATAAAGAAGCCCAAAAGTGACAAGAAGTCACTAAATGACAAGTTAGATGATCTGATCCTCACCCTATAAGTGACCTTAGTTAAAGATTTAATAAACAAAGGTATTACAGACTCATGTGTTGGTGTGTGTTTTGTGTGATTGAAACAACAGATCGATCAGATTGCCAATACACAGACATTTTGAATGGAAAGACAGCAGAGAAATATAGTAAGCAATACTAGACACAAACAGTTTTTAATAAGGAGTTCACCCTAGTCCCCAGGGCTACGTCTTCGGTCCAGCTTTAGTGGTGCCCTTGTTTTATTGTTTCTTTAAGAAGAGAATTACAAATGCAGGCACTCAATATGAGTTCTCCTGAAGCAGATTTTGCTTGGCAGGGTGGTTGTTGGATTCCCCAAGCCACCTGGAGTACACTGACACTTATTCTTCCTACCTGCCCTGCGACTCTTGGTCTACAGTGGAAAGAGCCAACTGTGATGCTCAATCCAGACAGATTCCTCTATGGGAAGGCTTGATTCTTCAAGCTCTTTGGTGCTCGATGTTTCCTATGGTCAGCTCGGCCCTTTGTCTCCTCTGCTTGGCTTTACTGCTCTTTGTGCTCAGTCCTCCTCTCAGGGTTCACTGTTCACTGTCTCTCTTGGTCACTTGGACTCTTCGATCTGAATCTCTCTTTTGATCTCCCGTTCACTGTCTCTGCTCATGGCTTTAGCCATTCGACCTCCGTGTTTGTTTGTTTCCTCTCCTTCCTTCGTTGATTTGCCTGTCGCCTACGTGCTTGGAATTCCCTGTTCGGCATCAGCATAATGCTCAGGAAGTAGCCACGTGTCTCCATCGGAACTACACCAGACCGCTTGTCGATTCATTGCTTTCTCCACCGTCGCGGTCAATGGATTCCAAAACCTCTTAAATCGCAGCTTAATCCCCTGTCAATTATGCTCTGTCTATCGGGTGCAATCTTAGTCATCCAATCTGGGCTCCTCCAGATCCAACATCATTCGCACATCGAGCATGGTTGACTTGCTTGACTGATAATGCGCGATCGCGGCGGTTTTTCTCTCTCCTCTGCTGCCACGCGTCAATCGCTGATTGTGATTGCTCCATTTTCTCCAAAACCACTTACCGTTCAAGGGCGTCCCGATCAAACCACCAGTTTCCAGGCCATGGGTACCACCATCGTATGTTGGCGCTTTTTACCTTTTTTCGCCCGCGATCCCCTGGCTCCCAACATGACCAAGCGCTTAAGCTCTACCATTTCGGCCTTGTTTGCCCAGCGATGTGCATTAGCACGAAGCGCTAATGCGCATCAAAAACCAGCTCCTTTTCCCGATT
Source organism: Pinus taeda (assembly GCA_000404065.3). Taxonomy (NCBI): domain Eukaryota; kingdom Viridiplantae; phylum Streptophyta; class Pinopsida; order Pinales; family Pinaceae; genus Pinus; species Pinus taeda. Next base: position 24,197 of record APFE030852655.1, read on the forward strand.
TGGGGCTCCCAGGGGCTAGTTTGACCTCCTGCCCAGTCTCCATGGGCCTCAGTCAATGCGCTTTGACCGAGGTCCTCGTCGTTCCACGCCGGCTGCCATGGCCACTAGTTCAGGGTGTTGTTTTACTCTGGTTTGGATTCTTCAAGGATTTGTTCGACCTGTTTTAGTCACGGTTCTATGACAGTCGTTTATGGATCCGATTTGAATCACGGCCTCCGAACTGAAAAGCTTTTGGACCACCAAAAGTTGGTTTTCTTCAAGCATCGACTAAGTGAGGAAACTGTTGTATCACTTGTCCAATCTCAATCCACTTTGCACTACTCTGCTTCAAACCTTTAAGCCCAATCCTGAGGTACTCCACCTGTCCACTGCGCGTTTTCCTCACCTTCCTGTCCAGCACTGTGTCTTCCTAAAACTCATTAAGGTATTCAGGTAGTAGGTCATCAACAGAAGGTAATTAACTCTGCTCTTCACGGTCCTCAATCATTGAAGGTTCAAACAACCTCAAACAGCCTGCATTTACTACTAAGTAGATGTGCATGTAAGCTAGTAGATCAAGGCAAAAAACATTCTCACCAATCTTCTCAAGTATCCTGAAGGGTCCATACCTGATAGGTTTTAGCTTTTTACCTTCACCTTGCATTGTATCCTTGTTGATATACAGCCATACTTGGTCTCCAACTTGGAAACTATGCTCCATCCGATGCTTATCATGCCTAGCCTTGCACTTGGCCTGGCTCTTTTCCAGCTGTTCATGTACTGCCTTATGGATCTCCTGGATCTGTTCAATGAACCTAGTTGCCTTGTCCACATCACTTTATCCATCAACCCTGGTATGTTTACCAAAGACAAAATCCAAGGGAGACCTTGGTATGAAACCAAAACAGGTCTCAAAAGGAGATCTTTGTGTAGAAGAGTGTTTGGCTCTAATGTAAGCATGTTGCACATAGCACAAGTTTTCATACCAAAGCTTAGGATGTTTGCTGCAATATCCTCTCAGTAGTTGGATCACCGTCCTATTAACTACTTTTGTCTGGCCATCTGTTTGTGGATGAAAAGTTGTGCTTTTCTTTAATTTGGTATCCATTAGTTCCCACAAACTTGACCAAAACTTCCCCACAAATCGGGTGTCTCGATCAGATATAATAGAAGTGGGTAACCCAAAATGAACCCATACATGTTCAAAGAACAATTTTGTAGTTTGTTCAGCTATAATCTATTTACTACAGGGTATTAAAATACACATTTTTCTTAACCCATCCACAACAACATATAGATAGTCATGACCTTTCCTAGATTTAGGCAGTCCTCCAACAAAATCCATGGAAATACTTTCCCAAGGGTGAGAAGGAACTGGAAAGGGAGTGTACAAGCCTAGTTTCCTGTTGCTGGGTGATCCAGGTGGATATTGGTGGCCACCTGCCAAGTCCACCTGGACCCCCACCATTGTCTTTCTCAGCATTTTC
>APFE030852655.1:28127-48125 GCA_000404065.3 Pinus taeda
ACTATTTTTAGCAGTTTTTCGGGTCCTGAACTTCCGGAGCCATTTTGAGGCCCTAAATGACGTTTTTTGGGGAATCCAGGGGCAACATGGGTCCATGGAATGGACTGATGTTGCCCGTTCCAACAATGATAGTGCTCGAATAAATCTTTCTAATGAGCTATTGTACGCGTCAAACGGAGATCATATGCTAAAGTTACGACCCCGGGAAGTTGATGTACCAACTTACCCCCAAATGGGGTCCACAGTTTGGCGTTTCATCTCCTAGGGTTAGGTTTTGGAATGTTAAGGGTTTTTCATTGTTTCTCAACAATAAATAGGCCTTCGAGCCTCATTGTAACATAGTTCAGAGGCATATAGCCATCACATCTCTTCTCAGAGATAAGCTACCATCGCCCTAGCTAGTTTATTTCCATTTCTGATTGTAAGCATGTTCCAGTATTTTCCATTAATGAAATGAAGTATTATTTCCGCTGCATCTTTGTGTTTATGGTTATCTCTGTAATTTGTTACGTTCTTGTTTAAATCCGGATCACTGAGAAAATAATCTGGTAAGTAAAATTTTGAACTAGTGTCCTATCCAGATAGGTAATCAAGAAAAACATAAAGGGAAAAAAATATAGACATTTACATGTCACTAAGAAATACTTCAAAACAACCAAAGGAAACCATATGTCACCCAACATCAATCTAAACCATACTGAATTTATCAAATCCACAATTGAAATATTTACGAATGAAACCTAGGCAACAAAGTCCCCTTACAAGTTGTGAGAAGTTCAATTGAGGTCTACAAGCCATATCCATCTAGAACAATATGATTTCTTGAAATTATGGTCATCAACCTGAGACTACGATGCCAAAAGAATAAATTTAAAGTGCAAGCCCAAATTCAACCTAGAGCCCCTTCACTCACAACAGATAGGAAAATTGCAGCGTTTGGAGCATCAAGTAATTACACTTAAGATAATTGTGTGTGTGTGAACGATAGAGAAAATAACTTGTTAGTCATTCATTCACCTCCCTTGATAGGGTGAATAGTGCGCAAAATACATACCAATGACCATTAACAACCTCACTAGTTACAAGAGATTGCTTTCATGGAGACCCTGGTCTCCTTATCACATCAAAATTATCGAGGAAAACTGGGAACTGGAGTATGGAGTTGGAGCAACAAAGCTAGCCTTCATAAAACATAATTGTACTCTTCACAAGAATACACAAGACCTAGTACCAATAGATCTCTTCACACCTTGGATAGGTATCAATATAGCTTCCATACCTGGGACTATCCTAATGGATGAATAATATCTAAGCAGGAAGTTGGCTTCATGCAGAATAGGCCTCCAGCCACATGGGAAGAACCATTTGTTACAGTTGGATGGATAGGAATAATCTTTATTACACACTCCAAGAGGAATTTCCTCAACTTGTGGATGATCAATATGAATATTTCAACATAATAAAAATGAAGATAGAAGAATACCATGATCATTAGATGGAGAACTACACTTGCGTTGCAACCAACCCACCTACAATTCCAAGTGGTAAAATTGCTCCTCCTTGCACGATAATTCCAAAGTAGTAAACAACTATAATGAGAAATAGATATTAAGACTTGGCCCAACATCCACAAGCTAGCAATATGGAATATGGAACAACAGAAGGAGATCCTCCAAATATTTGAATAAAATTGATAGACTTCTGAGATGGTTAAAACAATCCACTCATACGAATAGATTTTTAATAAGAAAAATTATTTAACAAAAAAAAAAAATCCTAATACATATGCACACATAGAAGAGATGATTGGAAAATTGATGGATTTCACCATCAACTATCTCCACGCCATTATCAATAGGAGATAATGTGGTTCAAGCACTAGTAGTTATTCATTGCTAATATATCGAACACTATTGACTTTACTTGAAACATGTTGCAAAATCCCTGGTTGTGGTATCAATTTTCATGGCCAGACATCAAATGTTTGACATCACAAGATTGGTCAATATTCGTAGACTAGATAGGGTATTAATATAGAAAGCATTGCATTTCATAACATCCAAGAGTAGGAGGAATTCAAGGAAAGTCTATAGGATGAACAAAAAAATTGTAGGGAGTCCAGTTCAGTTATGAAGCAAATTATTTCAAACTCGAAGAACAAAAACAATGTGGTGCAAACTAGAGCAGTACCCTAACACCATAGGGACGTGGTTAAGGAAAATTCTATTTCCTTTGATGGCATAACCGATTATTATTCTTTAGTATGATGAGGAGTTAGACTAATACAATTTTTTTCAACGAATACCATAAGGAAGGAAATATAAAAAGTAATTGTTGAGATTTCAATAATGTAAAATTATAAATAATAAGTTGTGCCCAAATGTGAAGATTACATAATTCCAACATTAATCAATTAAATATTTGACATATAGATGATCAATATCTATCAAATTTTTCTAATCCAAAAAAATCGAATAAAGGATAATCTCCATGTGAATTTCCACTTGCATGCCTGTCATGTTATGCATTAATGGGTAATCAACACCAAATAAAAAACTAAGAATGTATATCATACATCTTAATTCATCATTCTCACTTTTACATAGCAAGGGCCTAATTGACTAATCTCTTAAAGAAAATGGCTTATTGTTTCTTTTGAAATTCAACTTGTATTTGATGGATTTTAAATTATGTACACGGAGTCAACTGAAAATAATAGAAAAACAATGTGAAGAGATTATCCATGGATTCGAGTAACGGGAATAGGGAAACACCTTGAAGAGGCATGACATCAAGCACAAAGGTGATTTTTAGTTCAGTGGGCCATTAAGAAATGGAAGAATACAATTACTCATGACTGATCTAAAGATTTGGATATCCATGATTGTCATTTGTGAGACAACTAATTCAAGATTATGATATTTCCATGCTTTTGATTTGTGAGACAACTAGTTCAAGGCCTCATGACCTATAGACATCATATGCATTGGCATGAGCTATGTTTTGCCCCTATAGTTGACCATGTGTAAGCTTATATATGTCAACTGGATTTTGTTTTGTGAGTTGCCCGTTTAAATTTTTAAAAAAGAAATCAATAAATGAAAACCAAGCATGTGTGTCTCCACCAACGTGAAATAGTCATAGTCAGATGTTGTAACTTTGTTCTTGAATCCCACATGGTTAGGAATGACAAGATTCTAATTTATCGATTAAGTCATGATTGTTATCAGTTGGTTTCATTGAAAACATAATAGCATCGTTTTGTATGTCCCTCAGGTATCTGGATTTTTTTTTTTCATTTTCAATTAACAATTATATATATATATTTTTTAATTCAATTTTCAAAATCTAACCATATTAGATCATATCAAACTTATATGAGTGTCTAAACGATTCCTGTCTCATAAAAAAAAAATGATTTAATCTTAAGTAAAATAAAATTTCTAATTTGAAAGGGTCTAATAAATAACTACTCATATTCGATAATTTCAAAACATTAAGGTACAAAGTATTATACAATGTTGAAATTGTTGGCATAGTATTTGCCACTTTGTTGGTACTTACATTCCATATTTTCTCTTCAATTATTATTATGTAAAGACATTATCTTTTGCCGATATGACATATTTGAAGGGCCCTTAGATGCTCTTTTTCTAATGAAAAACCACTTTCATTGTAATAAAAATGTAGCCTCCTTCTCTGTTATGGATTAGGTTGTTTGGCACTAAGCTTTTCAATGTCACTGGAAATGATTGTATTAAAAGTGTTGTAATTTTATCCTCTAACCACCCATAGCATCTTGTCTATCAAAAGAAAATTTCCCCTTGTGTTTGGGTTTGGCCTTTCTCATTCACAAAGCATTTCAAAGAACCTCTTCCACCAATTCAAAACTATGAACCAATAACTTGTGATGAAATTTGATAAAGACCTCCATATTTGAGAAGTGACATTGGATTGCCTTGTTTCCACAGTGTCAGCTGCAACATCCATCGAATCTCTAGCCACAGCGATTCCAAGCCTGGAAATAATTGTTTGGTTGAGTAAACAATCTAGTAGGTTTCATTTTGAACCAGTGTCCTATCCATACAGGTAATCATGAAAAGCACAAAGGGAAAAAATACAAAAATTTACATGTCACTAAGAAATACTTAAAAACAACCAAAGGAAACCATATGTGACCCACCATCAATCTGAACCATACAGAATGTAACAAATCCATAACTAAAGTTTTTACAAAAGAAACCTAGCCAACAAAGTCCCCTTACAAGTTGTGAGCAATTCAATTGAGGTCTACAAGCAAAATCCATCTAGAACAATATGTTTTCTTGAAATTGAGGTCATCAATGCACCCTATGAATATGATACCAAAAGATGAAATTTAAAGTGCAAGCCCAAATTCAACCTAGAGAATCCCCTTTACCTACAATAGATAGGAAATTTGCAGCTTTTGGAGTATCAATTGATTACACTTAAAATAGTTGTGGGCATGTGAACGATAGAGAAAATAACCTGCCAGTCGTTCATTAACTTCCCTTGACATGGTGAATAGTGAGAAAAATACATACCAGTGACCATTAATAACCTTACTAGTTACAACAAAGTGCTTTCATGGAGACCCCAGTCTCCTTATCACATCAAAATTATCGGGGAAAATTTGGAACTGGAGTATGGAGTTGGAGCAACAAAGCTAGCCTTCATAAAACATAATTGTACCCCTCACAAGAATACACAGGACCTAGTACCAATAAATCTCTTCACACCTACGACAACTATCAATATAGATTTCATACCTAGGACTATCCTATTGGAGGTCAAATATCCAAGCAAGCAGTTGAATTCAAGCAAAATAGGCCTCCAGTCACTTGCAAAGAACCATATGTTACATTTGGATGGACAAGAATAATCTTTATTACACTCCGCAAGAGGAATTTCCTCAATTCGTGGATGAACAATCCAAAGATTTCAACATAGAAAAAATGAACATAGAAGAATACCATGATCATTAGATGGAGAACTACAATTGTGCTGCAGCCAACCCACCTACAGTTCCAAGTGGTAAAATATCTCCTCATTGAACTATAATTCCAAAGTAGTAAACAAATACAACAAGAAATAGATCTTAATACTTGGCCCAACATCCACAAGATAGCAACATGGAATATGTAACAACAAGAGGAGATCCTCCAAATATTTGAATAAAATCGACACATTTGTAATATGGTTAAAACAATCCACTCATATGAATAGATTTTTAATAAGAACAAATATTTAACAAAAAGTTTTAGTCCTAATGCATATGCACACATAGAAGAGATGATTAGGAAATTGATGGATTTCCCCATCAACCATCTCCACACCATTATCAACAAGGAGTAATGTGGTTCAAGTACCAACAGTTATTCATTGCTAATAGATTGAACACAAGTGACTTTACTTGAAACATGATTCAAAATCCCTAGCTGTGGTATCAATTTTCATGGCCAAACATCAAATGTTTGACATCACGAGATTGGTCAATCTTCACAGACTAGCTAGGGTATTAATATAGAAAGTGTTGCATTTCATAACATCCAAGAGCAAGAGGCACTCAAGGAAAGTATATAGGTGGTACAAAAAAATTGCAGGGAGTCTAGTTTAGTTATGAAGCAAATTATTTCAAACTTGAAGAACAAAAGTGGTGCAAATCAAAGAAATACCCCAACATCATAGGGACGTGGTTGAGGAAAATTTTGTTGCCTTTTATGGCATAACCAATTATGATACTTTAGTATCATTAGGAGTTAGATTAATACAATTTTGTTCAATGAATACCATAAGGAAGGAAATATGAAAATTAATTGTTGAGATTTCAATAATGTAAAATTATGAATAATAAGTTGCGCCCAAATGTGAAGATTACATTCTTAATTCCAACATTAACCAATTAAAGATTTGACATATAGATGACCAATATCAGACAAATTTTTCTAATCCAAAAAAAGAAAATAAAGGTGTTGTAGTTGTAGCAACACCCTCCAAAATTTTAGCTTACACCCAATTTCAGAGCATTCCTTGGTCTTTTACATTGTTGTTGCAAACACTAGAGCCCATTTCATGAGCTTTCTTGTAGTGCTTTGGTCCCTTTTGCAAGTTGGTTTAATTGTCGTCTTTTGGCATGTTTGGTTGTCGTATAATGTTTGCAAGCCTATTCTGATGGTTTTGAAGGTTGGTCTTTATTTATATGACTTTTTCTAACCATGGAAATATTTTTCACACCCATACACAAAGTCTTGAGCACTGTCGCACAAGTGTTGTCATAGTCATCCTAAAGTCTATCTTAAGTGTTGCACTTGTCATATCTTGTCGTAAGGCAGTTACACAAAGAGAAATGCTTTGTTCATGTGTTCGTATGATCTATGTTTTCGTGTCATCAAAGTATGATAAGTGTGTGATCATAGTCAAGGTTCATCATTGTTCATCACCTATCCCACACTTAGCCATTTTTAGAAAATCTTCCTGATTGAGCAACTTATCTTCACCGGGCCCCAACTAAACTGTGCAGTCTCATCCCTCTAAGTTGTTACCTTGTTGCTTGATATTGCACAATGTGTAGTTCCTATCCCCTAGGGCTGATGCATTGCACAATTCCTGTGCCCAACTCCCGACCTTGACCCCTAGAATTGCGCAGTTATGTCCCACAACCTATCTTGAACTACACACTTTGCATATTTAACCCTAAATATTTTCCCTTGGCTACTGGAACTGCACAATGGGCAGAAGCCCCACCTCCCTTGACATCCAAATCTGTGCATTTGGCTTTCCTAGTGTCCTTTCCCTCAACCTGACCCCACTTCCTCTAGAAATTGCGCAGTCTTGTCCTTCAAGCCTCCCTGAGCTACACACTACATAGTCTCAATGCTCAAGCTCTCCTCGATGACTATTGGAACTAAGAAATGCACAGTTACTAAGCCCCTCTTCCCAACTTATCACTTGTCTTGGGCTCAATTGATGGATCAAAATGCATCATCTTAGACTACGGGGTTTTCGGATTAATATCGTCTTGTCATGAGTGTATTGCAGGAAAATGTACATTATCATGTCAAGGCAAGATGATGGAAAAGTAGAACAAGGAGGGAAGCATGGCAAAAAATTGTCTCTTGTAGTTGAACTGAGAAGTTGATCAATCGATAGAAATCAAAGGGACACAAGTTTGCAACCACTATGAAAGACTATAGATCGTTGAAGATTTCACATCACCAAGCCATGCAAAGGTGAAGAGAAAGAAAGACATCAAACACTTAGCAACAATAATGACTTGACATTGCCACATCCTTAAGTGGTTCATGTCAGCAGTGTCATGTCATGAGTGGTCATATGCCACATCACTATTGTGGACCATATATAGTCTATTCAAATGTATTGTAAAGTGGAAGTCCAAAGGACACACATGCAATGTAAAGATTCATGTAAGTTGGTAAGTCATAGGAAGTCAAACAACCATGAGGGGAGTCAAAGAGCCACCCTTGGTTATATATACTCCCTCGTTGTATGAGCAAAGGACTTTTCACCTTAGCTCCTCCCACATGGCATTAGAGAGATCAACTAGTTCTTTGCAGAGCAAGGAGTGGCTCTAATGTCCCATTATTGGGGCTAGTGAAACATCTGTCTTGTAACTTTTACTTAATAACAAACGCCTTCAAGGCCAGCACGTTCTTCATGCATGGACTATGAATGTTTGTAAGACTATTCTATGGATGTTTGTATTTCATGTTTTCTTTCACACGTGCTAAGATAGTTGAACTATTTCAATTATTTTAGTACTTATCTTATTCAGAATGTGTTGTAATGGTTGTTATCGATGTCCCATCCTTGTGGACTATTCTGCAGGATATTAGACAAGCCTTTCTCTATTTGTTGGTTGTAACGACCATTACATCTGCCGTGGACTATTCCGCTGGATGTTAGGCAGACCTTTCTAGTTCATGTGTGTCTCTTCTTGGGTGGTACTATTACCTCTCACTTAGAGGCTCACTTTTCTCTCCTCTCTGTAGTAGAAGAACCTCAACACATATGCAATTGAATACTTACCAAGAACACCTCCCTTTCTTTTTAAAGATACCATTGCATCCCTCTCTCGTGCTGACAGCTAGAGCCAAGGTAAACCTTTAAGGATTCAGCAACTAGGCCTTTATTCCGAATGGTACTCCTACACCAAACATTGTGAGGTCTAATTGGGACTTCATACCAGGGAGGTCCCCTGAATGTTAGCGGGTCTAGCACTGTGAACAAAATGATAATATCCATGTGAATCTCCACTCATAGGACCGCTAGGTTACCCATCAATTGGTAATCAACACCAAATAAAAAACTAAGAATGTATTTCATGTATCTCAATTCCATATACTTGAGGGACACACAAAACCATGTTATTATGTTTAAGAGGTCCTGGTCATACCTAGCTGATAGAGGTTCGTTTTAACCGTTGGTCAATCAAATTTAGCTGTTGGAATGGCCTGCTGTCCCTATTTAACTCATTGCTTAGATCGGATCTTCAACTTGTCCTGACGATGAACCACACAGGTTGGTTCGAAACGCATCGACAAATGATTTGTTATGTGATTTTATCGAAATTATTCTTACAAATGTTATTATGTTTTCAATGAAACCATCTGATAACAGTCATGAATTAATCGATAAAGCAGAACCTTGTCTTTCCTAACCAGGTGGGATCCAAGAACAAAGTTACAACATCTGACTGTTGTGAAAATTTCTAAATAGAAATTCTACTGCAGTGATTAATATTATTTCTTCTACTTATTACCTCATAAATAAGTTATCTATAGTAATATTATGACAAATATCGAAATATATTCTACTGCAGCCTTCACAATTAAAACATTGCAAAAATTAAATACACTCGCACAAATACAACCACAATTACACAATTATTTTGGACAATCTTCCCCGGAAAAACCCAATGCGGGAAAATTGGTGCAGCAGATGAGAGTTTCTTTATTATTCTTCATCTAAAATCTCATGTACAATTTTACAATTAGTAGAAGAGAAAAGTTGCAGACGTTTCCTGACAAGTTTCTGATCCAGGAGAAGTTCTCTTCTTCCCTCTGCATCTCACTATGTCCCAACATCAAACTTTCCCACACTATCGTAGCGTCATACCGGCTTACACAATTCCAACATCAAGCTGCTCCTGCCCTGTCTCTACCTGTTGTTTACGTTTTGTATTTTTGAGGTTGAAGTAGTAAACACATAGGACAACATCAAAACCACTTTGGAATCTGGGCTGTAGCCCTGCCAGCTTCAGAGAGGGATCTCTCTGTAAAATTTAGCTATGTTTGATGTAAATTTTAGGCTAGCTATTATTGCACTAATTGTTTTTTATTGGATTTTTGGTTTAGTAAATTGTTATAATTCCATTGGGCTATGGAGTCTAAAGATTAACTAGATCTGCATCAAATTTTGAAGGAGTTTCACAAGGCAAGCTAGGTTGCACTAGTTGGATATTTCAGATTTTTAAATGAATTATGAAACTAAAGAAATGTAAGATTAAGTAGAAACTAAGGAGAAATGAAGGATTACTTAATTTGACTTCAGAAGAAAACATATAGATTACTAACAACCAGAATAGGGTGCTCTATATAACATATCCTATTCATCACATTTTCTGTTATGTAATTAAGCTTTTCAAAAATGACAGAGAAAGAAGACAATGATTAAACACATGAAGAGGAGAAAAACATCACCAATTCGTACACCACATGAATCTCGTAAAGAATGTCCTTGTCTTATTGATGCTTACAACAACTTTGAAAAATTACAATTTGCAGAGGAAATTATATTCAACAATCAACATCTATTACTTCAAACTATAAGTATTTATACAAATTCTAAACTAAAATATCTTGAAAAAAATATCAAGATTTGTTTACAAATATCTGAAACTGTCTTACACAAATAGAACTAAAATATAGGACATTCGAAACTAACGAATCTACTTGGAACTATCTTTGTGAATTTCTCTTGACAAAGAAGAACAACTCAAATTTGATTTCAACTCTTCTTTGATGAGGTGGCATCCCAGTCACTAACTATCTTTGATCTTTTTCCTCCTGAAATTCTCAAAACTAGGGTCCGTAATACCTTTTTATATCCCAAACCATAATATATTTTACAAACTTGAGAGAGGTTTTTGTAAATGATGATGTTGTAAAGAAAAACCTCTTTCAGTTTTGGAAAATTCATTTCCACTTGCTCGAAAATTGCATTTTAAAACACTGATTGAAAACAGGAAAAATGCGGGAAAATATACGTGCAAATATTCATTTGAATCTCCCAAATAATAATAAATGTTACAAAACTGAGAGAGGTTTTTGGACAAGAGGATGTTATAAACAAAAGCCTCTCTCAGTTTTTGAAAATTCATTCTCAGTTGTCTATAAACCATGTTTTAAATTACTTTGATGTATAGGGAAAAACATAGTTTTACTTGACCATGAAACAGACATATGACGTGGAGGCAGGAGGTGACATGGAGGCACATGGTTGGCAGAAATATGATTAGGTGGTAGAATAGGATTGGAATATGAGGAGGGACATGGCGAGTGGATGTTGGTGCGGGAGTAATAGGCAGAGGATACGTGGCAGTACTGAAGTGTTGGTTGACATAATCGGGAAGGCGGTTTGCGGCAAGGAGCAGATATCGCTTTCGAAGGGGGGTAGAGGTGGATTGTGGTATTAGTGAAGGGGGGTTTTAAATGTTTAGGAGAGGACACATAAGGGTTGGGCCAATAGTTAGGAAACCATTTTTCGAACCACCTCCCCGCCAATAAAGGTAGGATGACAAGGGGGGTCGAAAAATCTTGTTGGCCATTGATCCGAGGGAGTGACAATTAGGCGATTGGATGGTGCACGAGACTTAATCACAAGAGACAAACTTATTTTTTCATTTTGGACCCTTATGACATGAGTGGAAAACTTTGGTTATAATACATAATGCCTTCGAACTTTGGATAGAGACATAATGAACTCAAATATTAGGATTGCATGTAAAATTAACCACATTTTATCTTTTTGACCACCTTCTTGGAAATAATTTGGAGGATGAAATAATATTTACAAAATTTCAAATATAATAATCATCAGCGATAATCAGGTGACCCTATAAAAATTATAGGACCCTAATAGTGGCTCCAGTTGGGGATGGTAGTCTCCTTGGAGGTGCCAAAAACACTGTAGACTAGTAGCCTGATCCATTGGGATGATCCGAAATTTGCAACCTGCTCTGCCATAAAAATATTTGCAACTGATAATCTTCAATCTGGAATCAAAATCATTCTGCACACTGAGAACTGAAATACACACTTGAACTAAAATTTGAAATTGCAATCTAAAACTGAAACTGGAAAGAATGCTTGAAAAATATGCTTAGAGTGCTGAGCTTATTTGCACACTGCTACCTACTCTATACTGCTGAAAATTATGCTGAATCAAATTATACAAAAATGCTAATGAATCCATTCAAGTAGCTTCTGAAACAAGTTGGTTGCTTGACTGTTTGTTAGCACAATCTAAAGGACAACTTGACTTTTTGTCGATAAAATCAAAGTTGTAGAGTGCAATGGCAACTGCTGTTGGATCTGGTAATGAAAACATGACTGAAAACTTGAGCTCAAAAGAACCTCCATGTAGTTTTTAATTGGATCAGTAAAGGTATGATTAATTAGTTTACCTTGCAAGCCTTCATTGACCGATTAAGCATGAAAGATTTCATCAGTTGTATTCTCAAGGTTAAACCCTGATTCCTACTGTTCAGTTTTAGTCTTGTACTCGAAAACATAATTCCTACCAATCTACAAATCAAAAGGCAATACAATCTCCTCTTGTTTTGGAGAAGGAAGATTTTCCAAGGATTGTTTAGGATCTTGGAAATTATAGGACTGAATCTGATAATCCAAAAGCTCAATATCATTATTGAATCTTTCAACAACTAACTCAAGAAAAAAAACTTTAATTTTAGGATAAAATTTGCTTAATTTCAAACAACGAAACATGATCATTAAAAAATCTTCATCAATTTGAAAATCGGCTAATTCATCCCTGACTTCTTTTAAAACTTCACAAGATAGAGGATTTGCCACATAACTTGTCATCTTGTTTAGCAACAACTATGATCAACTTGCAGTGGAGTCGCCATGATTTTTCTACAAATTTGGATTCTTTAATGGTGGAGTCACGCTAAAAACTTTGAAGCTCTAGATACTTTGAACATGGAGTTGCCATGTGAATGATACAACCTTCTTGTGTCTAATTACTTTCCACCATTAGTAATCAGATCTAGAACTTGATACAGTTCTATGGGGAATCCAGAAGGTCGTCCCTAGTGGAATCGCCACTATGTTGTCATTCTGTATTTTTGAGGTTGAAGGAGTAAACACATAGGACAGTATCAAAACCACTTTGGAAGTTGGGATCTAGCCTTGCCAGCTTTAGAGAGGGATCTCTCTGTAAAATTTAGCTATGTTTGATGTAAATTTTAGGCTAGTTATTATTGCACTGATTGTTTTTTATTGGATTTCTTGGTTGATTAAATTGTTATAATTCCATTGTGCTATGGAGTCTAAAGGTTAACTGGATCTGCATCAAATTTTGAAGGATTTTCACAGGGTAAGCTAGGTTGGACTAGTTGGAGCTTTCAGAATTTTAAATGAATTATGAAACAAAAGAAATGTAAGATTCAGTAGAAATGAAGGAGCAATGAATGACTCCTTAATTTGACTTCAGCAGAAAACATATAAATTACTAACAACTAGAATAAGGTGCTCTGTATAACATATCCTATTCGTCACAGTTTTTGTTATGTAATTAAGTTTTTCAAAAATGACAGAGAAAGAAGACAATGATTAAACACATAAACAAGAGAAAAACATCACCAATTCGTACACCGCATGAATCTTGTGAAGAATGTCCTTGTATTATTGATGCTTCCAGCAACTTTGAAAAATTACAATTCACAGAGGAAATTATATTCAATAACCAACATCTATTACATCAAACTATGAAGTATTTATACAAATTCTAAACTAAAATATATTGAAAAAATATCAAGATTTGTTTATAAATATCTCAAACTGTCTTACACAAATAGAACTAAAATATAGGACATTCAAAATTAATAAATCTACTTGGCACTATCTTTATGGATTTCTAGTGACAAAGAAGAGCAATTCGAATTTGATTGCAACTCTTCTTTGATGAGATGGCATCCCAATCACTAACTATCTTTGAGCTTTTTCCTCCTGAAATTCTGAAAAATAGGGTCATGTAATTCCTTTTTATATCCCAAACCATAACATATGTTAGAAAAATGAGAGAGGTTTTGTAAATTATGACGTTTTCAACAAAAACCTCTTTTAGTTTTTTAAAATTAATTTCCACCTGCTCGAAAACCGCATTTGAAAACACTGGCTGAAAACAGGAAAATTTGGGAAAATATACCTGCGAAGATTCATCCGAATATCCCAAACCATAGTAGTTGTTAAAAAAATGAGAGAGGTTTTTGTACAAGAGGATGTTAGAAACAAAAATCTCTTTCAATTTTTTAGAATGCATTCTCATTTGTCTATAATCTATGTTTAAAACTACTATGTTATATAGGGAAAAACATGGTTTTACTTAACCATTAAACAAACATATGACGTGGAGGCGGGAGGTGACATGGTTGGAAGAAATATGATTAGGTGGCAGAATAGGAGTGGAAGGTGAGGAGGGACATGGAGGGTGTACGTTGGCACGGGAGTAATAGGCGAAGGATACGTGGCAGTAGTGAAGTGGTGGTTGACGTAATCGGGAAGGCAGTTTGCGACAAGGAGCGGATACCGCATTCGGAGGGGGTTAGAGGCGGATTGTGGTATTAGTGAAGAAAGGTCTAAATTTTGAGGTTTGGACACATAAGGGTGGGGCTGACGGTGAGGAAACCATTTTTCGGACCCCCCTAGCCAATATATATAGGATGGCAAGGGGGAGCCGAAAAACCCTGTTGACCATTGATCTGATGGAGTGACGATCAAGCACCTAGATGGTGCACGGGACTTAACCACAAGAAAAAACTTCTTTTGTTGTTTTTGACCCTTATGATATGAGCGAAAACCTTTGGTTATAATACGTAATGCCTCCGAACTTTGGATAGAGACATAATGAACTCAAATATTAGGATTGCATGTAAAATTAACCACATTTTATCTTTTTGACCACCTTCTTGGAAATAATTTGGAGGATGAAATATTATTTACAACATTTCAAATATAATAATCATCAACAATAATCAAGTGACCCTATAAAACTTATAGGACCCTAACAGTGGCTCCAGTTGGGGATGATAGTCTCCTTGGAGGTGCCAAGAACACTGTAGATGAGTAGCATGATCCTTTGGGCCAATCCCAAATCTGCAACCTGCTCTGTCATAAAAATATATGTGACTGATAATCTTCAAACTGGAATCAAAACCATTCTGCACACTGAAAATTGAAATACACACTTGAACTGAAATATGAAATTGCAATCTAAAACTGAAACTGGAAAGAATGCTTGAAAAAGATGCTCAGAGTGATCAACTTATTTGCACATTGCTACCTACTCTATATTGCTGAAAATTATGTTGAATAAAATAATACAAAAATGCCAATGAATCCAATCAAGTAGCTGCTGAATCAAGTTGGCCGCTGGACTATTTGTTAGAATAATCAAAAGGACAACTTGTTTTTTTGTCGATAAAATCAAAGTTGTAGAGTGCAATGGAAATTGTTGTTGGATCTCGTCATGAAAACATGATTGAAAACTTGAGATGAAAAGAACCTCCATGTAGTTTGCTATAGGATCAATAAGTCATGATTAATTGGTTTACCTTGTAGGCCTTCATTGACTGATTGAGCATGAAATATTTCATCAGTGGTATTCTCAAGGTTAAACCCTGATTCCCACTATTCAGTTTTAGTCTTGTACTCGAAAACATAATTCTCAGCAATCTCCAAATCAAAAGGCAATACAATCTCCTCTTGTTTAGGATCTCGGAAATTATAGGACGAAACACGGCCATTAAAAAATATTCATCAATTTGAAAATCAGGTAATTCATCCCCGACTTCTTTTAAAGCTTCACAAGACAGAGGATTTGCCACATAACCTGTCATCTTGTTTGGCAAGAAATCTGATCAACTTGCAGTGGAGTTGCCATGAGTTTTCTACAAATCTGGATTCTTTGACAGTGGAGTCACACTAAAAACTTTGAAGCTCTAAATACTTTGAACGTGGAGTCGCTAGGTGAATGATATAACCTTCTTGTGTCTGATTATTGTCCACCATGAGTAATCAGATCTGGAACTTGATACACTTTTCTAGGGAATCCGAAAGGTCGTCCCCAGTCGAGTCGCCACTATGTTATCGTTTTGTATTTTTGAGGTTGAAGTAGTAAACACATAGGGCAGTATCAAAACCACTTTGGAAGCCGGGATCTAGCCTTTCTAGCTTTAGAGAGGGATCTCTCTGTAAAATTTAGCTATGTTTGATGTAAATTTTAGGCTAGTTATTATTGCACTAATTGTTTTTTATTGGATTGTTTAGTTTATTAAATTGTTATAATTCCATTGGGATATGGAGTCTAAAGATTAATTGGATCTGTGTCAAATTTTGAAGGAGTTTCACAGGGCAAGCTAGGTTGCACTAGTTGGATCTTTCAGAATTTTAAATGAATTATAAAACAGAAGAAATGTAAGATTCAGTAGAAACTAAGGAGCAATGAAAGATTCGTTAATTTTACTTCAGCAGAAAACATATAAATTACTAAAATCTAGAATAGGGTGCTCTGTATAACATATCTTATCGTCACAAATTCTGTTATGTAATTAAGCTTTTCAGAAATGACAGAGAAAGAAGACAATGATTAAATACATAAACATGAGAAAAACATTACCAATTCATACACCACATGAATCTTATGAAGAATGTCCTCATATTACTGATGCTTCCAGCAACTTTGAAAAATTACAATTTGTAGAGGAAGTTATATTCAACAATCAACATCTATTACTTCAAACTATGAAGTATTTATACAATTTCTAAACTAAAATATCTTGAAAAAAATATCAAGATTTGTTTACAAATATCTCAAATTGTCTTACACAAACAAAACTAAAATATAGAACATTCAAAACTAATGAATCTACTTGGCACTATCTTTATGGATTACTGGTGACAAAGAAGAGCAATTCGAATTTGATTGCAACTCTTCTTTGATGAGGTGGCATCCCAGTCACTAACTGCCCTTGAGATTTTCTCTCCCGAAATTATGAAAAAGAGGGGTTGTTGGGTTGTGTTATATTCTTTCCATGACTAGCCCCCCTAGTTAACCGGGGGGTTAGAGGGTGGGCGGAGCCCCCCTTTTGTTTTGCCGATTGCGCAGTAGGGGGTGGTAGCCCCCCCTATACGGGGGGTTTGAGGGGGGAATTTAACCCCCCTCTATGAGGTCCGGGGCAACACCCTGGGGAATTTTTTTTTGGACCCTATATTAGGTTGGGGAGACCTAACTATGGTTTTGTGCATGGTTTTCACACATGGTTTAGGACGCGATGGTTTTCGATCCATGGTTTTGGACATGATGGTTTTTGGTCCATGGTATTGGATGCTTCGGCATGTATAAATATGTATTGTAACATGGAAAGGAATATAATGAAAAATCAAGATAGTAGTCCCAGTTTTGGGATGTAGGGGTAAATATCTGTGTATATGTGTTTTATGTGTTATGCTCTCGCATTGTTTATTTTTTGTCCTTAGAATTCATATGCAGGTAATTTCTGTGTGGGGTTAAAACCTACATTTGGTATTAGAGATTTTTTGGCTTTAAGAGAACGCCTTTGTTTTTGAGGGGTTTCGCTCGAGCCTATGGTAGACCCTGTTCAGTGGGAGATCTACGAGATCGATTCTAGTGGTGAAAGTAGTGGAAAGATAGAGATCGAGAAATTTAGTGGTCAGAGTTTTGAGTTATGGAAACTCAAGATGGAGGATTTGTTGGTGGATAAAGATCAACAATAGATCACGATAGATCCAGGTACTAAACCAACGAGACTGTCTGATGAAGAATGGAAGAAGTTGGATCGGAAGGTAAAGAGCATAATACGATTATGTGTCTCAGATTCAATATTGCTGAATGTATCAGGAGAAGCTACGACTAAGGCTTTGTAGGAAAAGTTAGGGAATTTGTACCAATATAAGTCTTTGGTGAATAAATTGTTCCTATGGAAAAAGTTGTATAACCTGAGGATGAAAGATGGAGACTCGATGACAGAGCATCTGAATGCATTTAATATTGTGGTAAGTCAATTATTATCTATTGATAATAAAATTTCATATGAAGATATGTGCCTTAGTTTGTGGTGTTCTCTACCAGATTCGTGGTATAGTCTGGTTATTGCAATAGGTAGCAATGCAGCTGCCTTGCAGTTTGATGAAATAGTCTCATCCTTGCTGACGGAGGAGATGAGACGGAAAAATATGGAGAGCTAGAATGGTGATGCCTTGTCTGTAGGAGGACAGTCCCAGAACAGAAATAAAAATAAGTCATCGAGTAGGAGATATAAATTTAGAGGGAGATCTAAATATCCAGGAAACCATGTAAAGGCGGTGTGCTGGAAATGCAGAAAGGAAGGGCACTACAAAAGGGACTGTAAATCTAAAGCTCCTGACAAAGGAAAGGGATATGATGATGCTCGTTTTGTAGAGGCAAAAACCACCTCAGATGAAGGTAGGGATGTGTACTTGGCTTCTTCAAGTACATATGTAGATCATGAGGCATGGTTGATTAACTCAGGTGCATCCTTTCACTTCACTCCCCATAGAGAATGGTTCTGCGAGTATGAGAATTATGATGGTGGTGATGTCTTCTTGGGGGATGACAGGAAGGCTAGAATTGTTAGTCACAGAAAAGTAAAGTTGAAGTTGCAAGGTGGAAGGGTTAGAATGATGGAAAATTTTAGGGGCGAATTTTTGCCCTTCGGCAAAAATAAGGGGTTTTAAATTTTTAGTGGGCAAATATTTGTATCATAGTACATTTTTACAAATCGCCTCAAATTTATTTTATAAAAAAATTAGGTATGGAGGTTAGCCCACCTTATATTAAGGGAGAGGGTAAAAAATGTAAATTTAGCCCTTGAAATTAGGAGTTACAACCTTCCATTCGCCCTAATTTTCAAGAATATGTTTTATTTAAGTGAACTATGGGCCAAATACCATATTTATAAAAGAGGTATGGTAAATTAATAAAAAATTAGGTATGGAGGTTAGCCCACCTTATATTAAGGGAGAGGGTAAAAAATGTAAATTTAGCCCTTGAAATTAGGAGTTACAACCTTCCATTCGCCCTAATTTTCAAGAATAGGTTTTATTTAAGTGAACTATGGGCCAAATACCATATTTATAAAAGAGGTATGGTAAATTAATAAAAATATAAATAAATGAGAGGTATGGTAAATATATAAAAACATTTTTTATATTTACTCCATAAGTCATCTTATATACATGCAAGGGTGTAAACAAATAAAAATAAAAATAAAGTGAAAGTATGGTAAATAAATAAAACCTCTTTTTATACTTCCTCAGAAGGTATGGTAAATAAATAAAAATATAAATAAACTAGAGGTATGGTAAATAGATAAAACGTCTTTTTATATTTAGTCCATAACCCTCTTTCTATTTATGAAGGCTAAAAAAAAGGTTTTATTTAAGTGAATCCTATGGGCCAAATATCATATTTGTAAAAGAGGTATGGTAAATTAATAAAAATATAAATAAACGAGAGGTATGGTAAATAAATAACACATTTTTTTATATTTACTCCACAAGACACCTTATATTTAGGAACACTCAAAAAAATGCATTATATTTAGGTGAAACCTATGGGAAAAATACTATGGGCCAAATACCATGGGCTAGCTTATTATTAATACCATGCAAAAAAAACATTATTAACCCTAATATTAGTATTACTAAAAATAAAAATGGCACATGGTATTAACCCATGGTATTCGCGTGGAATGTAGCCTATTTAAAGGGGGAATTAAACCAGCATAGATCCATCTTTATTCTGGATCTACTAAGCCTCGAGAGGGGTCAAATATCATGATATGCAAACTAGCATAGAGTGAAAAAATATTTGATCCCTCTCGGGGCTTGGTGGATCAAGAGTAAAAATGGATGTTGTAATTTAATGTATGTTCAACATTTTAACTTGGTTAAAATAAAAAATAAAATAAAAATCAATTATTAATTTTATTAATTTTTATAAATTACTAATAGTAATTTTTAAGCTCCAAGTTTATGATAACCCAGGGTATTCATGTGAGCATAGACTATTTAAAGGGGAAATTCTATCATCTTAGGTCTATCTTAATTTTGGGTCTACCAAGTGCTTAGAGGGATAAATAGATTTGATCCCATTTAAGAGTGGTAGATGTGGAGTTAAGATGGATATAGGTTGGTTTTTATGATAATGAAGATATTAAATAGACTTAGGAGATTATATTGTAAAAACATCTTAAGGTGAATGGTTAAAGCTACATTTAGTCACTTCACAAAATTTAGTAAAAAATTACCAATATCTCCATTAATATAAGTTTTTCTGATTTAACAAAAAAAATTCAAAACGTTGAAACCTTATCATTCTTTCCGCATCACCCTCGCAGAAGATTTTCCACCATTTTTCAAACATTCTCAATATGATATCTTCATGAAAAAGTTTAGGTATTGATGTTGGATTAGTTTTGTCTTAATGATCTGTAGGGGTTGGACTCACTGCACCATATTTTCCTTAAAGGTGGAGATTGTTCACCAAAAAGGAACTTAATCTACATGTTACAACGTTGTTAAAAAATGCGAGACTTATGAGGGTAGTGAATTATGCTAATAAGCAATTTAGATTAGGAGAGACGTAATTAAATTTTATTATTTAATTGAAGAT
>APFE030852655.1:50073-62457 GCA_000404065.3 Pinus taeda
TTACCTGGTCAACAGATCACCTTCATCAGCGTTGGAGGATAAGACTCCACAAGAGGTATGGACTGGTAAGAAACCCTCTCTTTCACATCTGAGGGTATTTGGATGTGATGCATATGTAAATGTTACAAAGGAGAAAAGAACCAAGTAGGATAGTAAATCTGAAAAGTGCATCTTTATTGGGTATAAGGATGGTTTAAAGGGTTATAGGCTTTGGAACCCAGTAACAAGGAAGGTTGTGTATAGCCCAAATGTGGTGTTTAGAGAGGTGAAAGATGTTATTAAATATGAAGTCCAACCAAAGGAACCTGAGAAGATAGAGTTTGAGCTTAAGAAGGAAGAATCAGACTCTGTAGCAGAGGAGGAATCAGAGGATGAAGAACCAGAAACTCCGGGTGTGAGAAGATCAGTTCGAGAAAGAAGGCAGGCGGAAAGGTATAGTCCATTTGCTTTTTTTTTTTCAATTTTTTTTTATCTGTTACTGATGATGATCCCAAAAATGTGAAGGAAGCAGTAGATTCAGAGGATGGAAAACTCTAGAAAGAGGCCATGGTTGATGAAATGACATCTTTGCAAAAAATGAGACTTGGGATTTGGTGGAGTTGTCGTCTGGAAGGAAACCCATTGGTAGCAAATGGGTGTTCAAGAAAAAGACAAATGCAGAAGGAAAGGTGGAGAAATACAAAGCTCGGTTGGTAGCAAAAGGTTATTCCCAGGTGCCGGGAATTGATTTTGGTGATATTTTTTCTCCTGTTGCCAAGGTAGCTTCTACTAGATTACTTTTATCTGTTGCTGCTACTTTTGATATTTAGGTAGAATAGATGGATGTGAAGACATCATTTCTTCGGAGGGATCTGGAAGAGGAGATATACATGAAGCAACCTGAATGTTTCGCGGTGAATGGTAAGAAAGAATTGGTATGCAAGTTAAACAAGTCTCTATATGGGTTAAAACAGTAACCAAGGATGTGGTATCAGAAATTTGATACATCTATACAGGGACTTGGCTTCACCAGAAGCAAAGTAGATCGTTGTGTGTATTTTAAATTAATTGGTGACCATGTTATTTATCTAGTATTGTATGTGGATGATATGTTGCTGGTTGGAAATGAAAAAGCAATTATCCAGGATTTGAAGACCCAATTGTCCTCCAAATTCAACATGAAAGATCTTGGTGCTACAAACTATATTTTGGGCATGGAAATTAAAAGAGATATGGCAAGGAGGAAGCTCTGGTTAAACCAGAGGAAGTATGTGGAGACAATACTGCAGAGGTTTAATATGCAGGATAGGAAACCGGTGAAGGTTCCTATTCATGTAGGTGTAAAGTTATCTACCGAACAATGTCCCAAGATGCAAGAAGAGGAAGAGGACATGTCCCGTGTTCCATATGCAAGTGCAACCAGTAGCCTAATGTATGCAATGGTCTATACTAGACTAGACATTGCACATGCAGTGGGAGTATTAAGCAGGTTTATGTCAAAACCAGGGAAGGAGCACTAGACAGTGAAGCATGTTTTCAGGTATTTGCGTGGCACTAGTGATTATGGCTTGTGCTACCAAGGAAGACCAAGATTGGACAGAGTGTTGGATATTCGTGGCTTTGTTGATGCAAACTGGGCTAGAGATTTGAATAAGAGAAGATCTACAAGTGGGTATGTGTTTAACCTATTTGGAGGTGTAGTCAGTTGGATGAGTAAGAAATAATTTGTAGTGGCACTATCAACTACAGAGGCAGAATACATGGAAGCCACTCATGCAAGCAAGGAATCAGTTTGGTTGCAGAGATTGTGTTCAAGTATGGGGTTAGCACAGGGAGCTATAAGGATAGACTGTGACAACCAAAGTGCAATTTTCTTGGAAAAAAACCTTGCTTATAATTCAAAGACAAAGCACATTGATGTTCAGTATCACCTTGCGAGGGATATGATAGAATGAAAAAAGGTGTTTCTAGTAAAGGTGGACACTTTCAAGAATACTGCAGATGCATTGACAAAATCTGTGAGCTCTGAGAAGTTCTCTTGGTGTAGAGAAACAATGGGCATTTCAGGGTTGGATAAATTACTAAGCTCTCCTGTGGAAAGAAAATAACAAGTGGGAGAATGTTAGGTTGTGTTATATTCTTTCCATGACTGGCCCCCTTTGTTAACTAGAGGGTTAGAGGGAGGGCGGAGCCCCACCTTTGTTGCGTCGATTGCGCATCGGGGGGTGGAAGCCCCCCTTGTACAGGGGGTTTGATCGGGGCGGTTATCCTCCCTCTACGAGGTCTAGGGCAACGCCCTAGAGAAAAAAAAATTGGACCCTATATTAGGTTGGGCGAACCTACCTATGGTTTTGTGCATGGTTTTCACACATTGTTTTGGACGCGATGGTTTTTGGTCCATGGTTTTTGACGCGATGGTTTTTGGTCCATGGTTTTTGATGCGATGGTTTTTGGTCCATGGTATTGGATGCTTCGGCATGTATAAATATGTATTGTAACATTGAAAGGAATATAATGAAAAATCAAGCTGGTAGTCCCGGTTTTGGGATGCAGGGTAAAATGTTTGTGTATATGTGTTATGCTCTTGCATTGTTTATTTTATGTTCTTAGAATTCATATGCACGTAATTTTTGTACAGGGTTAAAACCTACAGGGTCTTGTAATACCTTTGTATATCCCAAACCATAATATATGTTAGAAAACTGAGAGAGGTTTTGTAAATTATGATTTTCTCAACAAAAACCTCTTTCAAGTTTTTAAAATTCATTTCCACCTACTCGAAAACCGCATTTGAAAACACTAACTGAAAACATGAAAATTTGGGAAAATATACCTACAAAGATTCATCCGAATCTCCCAAACCATAACAGTTGTTACAAAATTGAGAGAGGTTTTTGTACAAGAGGATGTTAGAAACAAAACCCTCTTTCAGTTTTTGAGAATGTGTTTTGAGTTGTTTGTAAACTATTTTTAAAATTACTGTGTTGTATAGGGAAAAACATAGTTTTACTTGACCATGAAACAGACATATGACATGGAGGCGGGAGGTGACATGGAGGCACATGGTTGGAAGAAATATGATTAGGTGGAAGAATAGGAGTGGAAGGTGAGGTGGGAAATGGTGGGTGGATGTTGGCATAGGAATAATAGGCGGAGGATACGTGGTGGTAGTGAAGTGGTGGTTGACGTAACTGGGAGGGTGATTTGCGGCAAGGAGCAGATACCACATTTGGAGGGGGTTAGAGGGGGAATGTGGTCTTAGTGAAGAAGGGTGTGAAATGTTGAGGAAAGGACACGTAAGGGTGGGGCCGACGGTGAGGAAACCATTTTTCGGACCCCCCCCCCAATAAAGGTAGGATGGAAAGGGGGGCTGAAAAACCCTGTTGACCATTGATTTGATGGAGTGACGATCAAGCAACTGGATGGTGCACGGGACTTAACCACAGGAAAAAAACTTTTTTTTTAGTTTTCGACCCTTATGACATGAGCGAAAAAAATTTGGTTATGATGCCTCTAAACTTTGGATAGAGACATAATGAACTCAAATATTAGGATTGCATGTAAAATTAACCACATTTTATCTTTTTGACCACCTTCGTGGAAATAATTTGGAGAATGAAATATTATTTACAACATTTCAAATATAATAATCATTAGTTATAATCAAGTGACCCTATAAAAATTATAGGACCCTAACACCTGCATCACACCTTTTGTGTTGTCCTCCCTCTATTATGTGTCTTCTTCCCCTGCACTCCTGACTGATGTTGATCACCCTATATCTCTCTTCCACCTGCAACTCTCCCTCTGATTCGATTTTCTCTTGCCAAATTTTGACAAGTGAGAAAATTGATCTTACTCAAGCAACTAAGTATCTGCCTTTGGTGTCTTTTCCAAATGATCCTCAAGCCCTTTCTTATATCTTCCTATTGGACAACAAACAGCCTAGATTAACTCCTAATCAAAGGCTCAAATTGATTTGACGTGATCTCCGTCTTTATTTAGAATATTCACCCACAATTAGATTAATAGCCATCAATATTTTAATGTTCCCAAGTTTAGACTTAGGAACCCCATTAAAAATATTAATTATTTTAATATAATCATTTATGTTTGGAATTTGCTAAAATGGTTTCTGGGTTCTTTGGAATGCATGTGCCTAAGCCTCCTTGAAAGATTTGAGACCTAGAGCACATCCAATGCTACCCCAAATCAACAACTGTGACTATTTCATGTTGGTGGAAATACATATGCTTGGTTTTCATTTATTGATTTTTTTTTCAAAATTCAAAGGGGCAACTCATAAAACAAAATCCAGTTGACATCTACAGCCTTACACATGGTCAACTATAGGGAGAAAAGTATAAATCATGCCAATTTATATGATGTATATAGGTCACGAGGCCTTGAATTGGCTATCTCAAAAATCACAAGCATGGATATCTGAATCTTGAACTGTATGTCGCACAACTGACAATCATGGATATCAAAATCTTCAAATTAGTCAGGAGTAATTCTATTCTTCCATTTCTTAATGACCCATTGAACTGAAAATCACCTTAGTGCTTGATGTCATGCCTCTTCAAGGTGTTTTCCTATTCCTGTTACTTGAATTCAAGGACAATCTCTTCACTGTGTTTTTCTATTCTTGTTGGTCGAATCCATGTACAAAATTTAAAAGCCATCAAATACAAGTTGAATTTTAGAAGAAAAAATAAGCCACTTTCTTTAAGAGATTAGGCAATTAGGCTCTTTCTATGTAAAAGTGAGAATGATGAGTTAGAAAGAAAATAACTATGAACATTAATGTATTGAAATATATCACAAGGAGAACATAGATTTTCACATGTTGGGTGCAAGAGAAAGGAGCAGATCCATACCCAATTTCCAATACATGACAATGTTTGAAAGAATGACATGACACAATGCATATCAAATATGATATGAAAGGTCACAATGAGAACAAAATTCCCAATAATCATGGATTTTCATTTGAATCTAAAGTAGCTCAAATTACACACATTAATCTCAATGAAACAATTGGCACTCTTTACTTCTTTCCATGTGACACAACTGCCTAAGTTAAATTACACACATTAATTTCAGTGATATAATTTAAACCATCCACGGTTCTTTTTTTAAGTACGAAGTAGAGCATCATCATGGAAGAAGCAAAAATATAAATATAAAAGGCGACAAAAGAATATATGATTGTCAATCTTCGACAATGTTGTAGACTTCCTTCCATTTGAAATACAGAATAGAAACATAAACAATGCAAACACACATGCATGAAGACTTTCCAAATAACCTTTTTTCTTGAACCCTTACCCACATTACCCAAGAAACAAAACTAACAAAACAAGATGGCTTTATACCAAACACATTCTCCCCATGAACCCATCGACTTCTTTTGAAAACTTGCAGAACAACTTCAATCTCTACAACCACCACTAATTATCGTTCAATCACTGGTAGCATCATAAAAAAGTGCCTAACTCTCTTGGAGCACTGCACCTAAAGCATTCCATCCTACTAGCAAAGTTATGCTCATTACATCCTAGCCTGCCACAAATGCAATCACTAAATTTCCAACCGGAACATGTGCCAGAACCACTGTTAAAAGAGGAAAAACCTCTAGATCCTCAACCCCCAGAGGTTTTGTGCCCAACACTTCCACTATCAAATACCTCCTTATATGCCTTGCACTAGAAATAACTTGAGCAACTGGAAAAATTGTGAGCGCCACATCCGCCTAATGAGTAATAACAGTCATCAGGTCTCACATCTAAGCCTCTCTTATAGCTTAAACCCTCATTGCCACCACTGCTGCTTCCATACTCATATGACCCACCACCTCTACTAAATAAACCATAATCGCCTCTTTCATCACTACAGGACCCTCAAGGCCTCAAATCCCCACAACAATGACATGAATCTAGCAGGTTGAAATTAAGATGTTGACAAGATGAATAATCACAGTCGCCTGGTCTGTGATTCCTCTTCCAAAATGGAGCACAGACTAAACAATTACTTGATTGATGCACAAATAACTTATATTTCTGACTATGAAACTCACTCAACAAAGGCCTTCTACTATGCTGCCAAGTTAAACTACAAAAGAACAAAGAAAATAAATTTTACCTCTCCCCCTAACTCCAACTTCCCTCTTCTGTTGTGTACCCTCAACAAAGATTACGAGAGGCTCACCAGGATTGTGGAAAGAACTGGGGATCGAGCCCAAGTGTTGAAGGACAAGATGCATTGTGGCCAAGACAGGATAAGCAAGGGAAAGGAGTCTATGTACACTCACATATTAGGAGGTTATTCAATCAAATTCTTCTTGGGCACTCATGTGCAGGATTTGTTGTTGATCATGGACACGACCAGTGATTTTGTGTGGGTGTCATGTTTGAGAAATTACACTTGCAACAACTGCCCCATAGGCAACACCTCCAATGGGTTATAATAAAGATCAACTAGTTGAATGATTGTACAAATCAAGATTCAGTTGACAATTAAAGTAGTGGGATCTAATAGTGGAAGAACTTTTAATTGTTTAACATTGGATCTGATAGTGCAGAGGAGTGCATAGTGGCAGTTGGGGGAGTTCTTTCTTGAGGGAACGCCTTACAACATAAATATAAAAGTAATTTATTATAATTGATGAAAAATAAATTAATATTGGTTAATATAAAATTAATGTATCTATAAAGAATGAACTGCATATAATTAAATTATCTAATAAAAAGCAATTTTATTAATAGTAAGAATTAAAGATAACACACATTATTCCATGAATATTATATTAGATTGTTATTATGTTAATATTTCTTGGTAGGTAAATATTCATCTCCTCTCTCTCTCTCTCGATTTATATTATATATATTATTATTAGTATAGGTTATATAAGTTAGGAAAATGGTTAATTATGGTATTTATATATATATTTTATATATATATATTATAATTATATTATGATATAAGATTATATAAGTTAGGAAAATGGTAATATATGGTATATATTTTAGGGAATGTGATAGGAAAAAGGAAATGCGATAAGATAATTAATAAAGGGAGTAGGATTCAGGAAGAGGAAGATCTAGAGGTGAGGGTGAGAATCCAGTTTTCACTAATTTTCCATCAATCATTTCTATTTAAGATATTAGGGTGTTTGCCAATTTCAATAACTTCTCTAAATTTTCTATAGTGGTAATGTTCAATTCTAGTAAGGATACTCCTCTTTTCAATGAAGATGTGATGATTTGTCTTACAAAACACTCCCTTATTATTCCATTATTGATCATATTAGTTATGCTATCATAATCTATTCATGTGACTATATACATTATAAATATTTACATGCCTAGTTAACATAATAACAATCTATATATATATATATATAATATTATATATATATATATATTATAGATAATTCTTAATACTAATAAAAGAATTAATTAACTAATTTAATTCTATGCACTTAATTCTTTTATATATACATTGATTTAGATTTAATATTTATATTAATCAATATTAATTTAATTTCATCAATTAAAATAAATTATTTTTATATTATCTAATACTAACCAAATAATTTTAATAATAGTTGGCTTCGTTATTAATCAATTTCTCTCTCTATGCTTTAGATTTTATTTCATTTATATTAGGGCTTCCCCGTTGTCACCTTTTTTCTTCTTAAATTCATATTTATTTCCTCTTTACTAGGTCATTTTTCTTCACACTATTTTTCTTCCTCAAGATGAATTGTACAAGTAGGTTTAAAATGTCGAGATCCTAAAAACCAATGTGATGAATCCTGAAAATGTTGACACCTAATCCTCACGATTGGGTGAATTTATGTAAATAGTTAAATTAGGAATGTGAACAGTCATCAGGAGATGAACTGAGCAGTCACACCCGTTTGTATATAACAATAGCATACCTAATGAAATAAATCGAATCAGTTTTACTGCCTATTGGAGAGTTACTGCCTGGCCTGACATGGTATCAGAGCCAGTTCTCAAAATAAGTTGTAACTCCCTTCATTTTTGCTACTATGGGTTGTACGCTGGTCTGAGCACTGTCCACTGAGCGTTGTCCTCTGTCGTTCTGACCTGAGCACTATCCTCAACGCCTCTGTCCTCTGCGTTGTGATTCATTGCCTCAACGCCTGACCGCTCCTCCTTGTTGCTTGGTTAACGCTTGAATTAACTATGTATCATTACGGTGTTACATTGAATGCTTGAATTGAACACTGTTTCAAATAAATTCAAATGCTGCCTGAATGGTATACGTTTGTTGTTGTTTCATATACGTTTGCTGTTGTTGAACTGCACATTTCCCAGTGTACCTGGAAGTCGACGTCCATGGAGTAGGCATTACCACCGAGGGCGGTAGTACTGGCGGCTTGAATTTCCGGATTGGTCACAGAAAGCTCACTCGTACTTGTCCATGTGATTCATAAATATTTGCAGTGCGCAATTAGAATTTTTTGACTTTCTGGAATTCGAACCAGTGTTGAATGGTATGGCGCCATATGTATATTGCTATTCTGTTTATAAATATCTATTTCTGTATTAAAGTTTTGTTAGTGCGGTGCATATTCATGAATGATGTAGCTTCTTATTGGGTGGCGCATATCATGAATATTGTTTCATTGAATGAGTATAATGTTGGCACAGTGGAAGCGTAACATTTGAATGGTATGGAGTGTTGAATGGTAACATTTCAAATGCGCAGTTTTTAAATCATTTGAATGGTATGGACTGTTGAATGGTAACATTTCAAATGCGCAATTTTTTAAAACATTTGAATGGTATGGAGTGCTGAATGGTAACATTTCAAATGCGCGGGTTTTAAATCATTTGAATGGTATGGAGTGTTGAATGATAACATTTCAAATGCGTAGTTTTTAAATCATTTGAATGGTATGGAGTGTTGAATGGTAACATTTCAAATGCACGGTTTTTTAAATCACTGCTCAGTTCAGTTTGGTGCATTTGTCTGTTCAGTTTGGTGCGGTGACCAACATATGTTCATGTGTGTAAGAATAATAATATATTATATGGAGTGATAATATATTATTTTGAATGAAAAAAAAGTGAGCTTGAAATTAATTAAGTTTTTTATGGTGATATGTTATATGGTATATGGAAGGTATAACATATATATTTGAGAAGTGGAAGGTATAACATATATATTGTTTTCTATCAGCAGAAGTAATTTTTTTCTTACAGAATGCATTCAATCATCTCCATGGTAGGAATAGTTCTCATTGGCAAGGAGAACTATCCTGAATGGTCCCGGATGATAAAACACACCCTCATCTTCAATGAGTTGTGTAAAGGAGTGTGTGTCGGAGAAGGAGACAATGACCCAATACAGCCTACCTCAGACAAAGAGCTCGTCATTTGGGAAAACAAGAACAACAAAGCTTATGCATTAATCACAACATCTGTAAATGAAGAGGTGAGTTGCCATATTTCGTAATATTCAACTACCTTTGAAGCGCTACAAAAGATAAAAGAACTCTATGACTCACATTTTGCACTTGAAGTTGTCCAACTCATGATTAAACTCTTCACTCTTGAACTGCAAAATAATGATCCTCTTGCTCTTGCATCTGAAGTAAAGTCTATAATGCATGATATCAAATCCACTAAGGTTGAATTGGATATTACTCTTATTGCTTTTCTCAAGGCACTTTATCCTACTTACTCCAATTATCTTGAGTCATTGCAAGCAAATGGAAATCTCAAAGATATAACCTTTGACTCTCTTATGAAAAAGTTTGCTGAAAGAGAGAAAGCTTTTGGAAAGAAGACAACCCCTGAATCTTCTGAAGAGGTTGTGTGCCTTGCTCATAAAGAAAATCATCCTGCTCAAGATTCTACAAGAGGAAGAGGTGGTCGAAGAGGAAGAGGAAGATATTTCAGAGGCAGGGGGGAAGACATTCTCAAGTAGAAAAGGCAGATTTTCAATGCATACGCTGCAAAAGAAATGGATCACATGATGCCTCTACATGCAAGCTACCATGGGACAAAATTGAGCAGAAAAGAAACCAACAAAAAGGTAAAATTGATGATACAGACAAAGGTAAAGCACATGAATCTGCTCACTATGTTGTGGCACAATGTAACATTGGAGTAAATGAAGATTTTTTTAATGCTTCACTTGCTTCTTGGAAAAATGATTGGTTGCTTGATTCAGGAGCAACCTACCACATGACTCATAGAAAATATTTTTTTGAATATTTCACTGACAATGTTGATGGACCAGTATACTTTGCAGATCAATCAAAAATCAAGCCATCAGGGCTTGGCACAATCAGTCTTAAACTGTCTGGTCTTCAGACTTTCTTCTGGATCATGTTCTATATCTCCCACAGCTCAAGAGAAACTTGTTTTCCTTGGTCCACATCCGTCAGCAAGGTCACTCTATTCATATGTTTGATAGCAAGCTTGAGGTAAGAAAAGCATCTGATCACTCACTTGTCATGAGGGGAATAGAAGAAGAAAGGCTTTTCAAGCTGCAAGGAATCTCTGCTCATGCACAACATTTCTCATATATTTCTCATCATGAAGAAGGTACACTTCCATCAATTTTATTATGGCATGCTAGATTGGACATTTGAACTATGACAATCTCTGCCTGTTGAAAAAAAATGGTGTTGTTGGTTTGCCTACAATTCCTAGAAAACTTAAGCAATGTGATGCTTGCATTCTAGGAAAGCATAGCAAACAGTGTTTTCATGATTCACATTCAAGAGCACATAGAAAACTTGAACTCATCTATTCAGATTTATGTGGTCCAATGCCTGTTCCTTCTGCAAATGGAAATAAATATATCATGACATTTATTGATGACTACACCAGAATGTGTTGGGTTTATTTATTGAAGAACAAATCTGATGCTTTCCAAACATTCAAGAATTTTCATAAATGGATTGAAAATGATGCACAATCTCATATTGGGTCTATTCGCACTGATAATGGAAAAGAATATACATCAAATGAATTTGAAAACTATCTTCGCCAACATGGGATCAAACATCAAACAACTTTGCTTTATAATCCCCAACAGAATGGTGTAGCTGAAAGAATGAATAGAACAATCTTGAATATGGTACGATCCATGCTTTTCTTCAAAAATGTAAAGATAATGTTTTGGGCTGCTGTTGTTCTATGTGTTGCATATATAAAGAATAGATGTCCATCTAATGCTATAAGAAACAAGACTCCTTATGAATTGTGGTATGGACATGTTCCTTCGGTAAAACATCTCAGAGTCTTTGGTTCCACCTGTTATGCATTGATACCAAAGGTGCATAGAAACAAACTTGGTGCTATAAGTCGTAAGTGTATCTTCCTGGGGTATTCAAACACCTCCAAAGCATACTGCCTCTATGATGAAGTAAACAAAAAGTTTGTTGTATCTAGAGATGTAATTTTTCTTGAATCATCCAAATCTGACAATGTTGTTGAGCAACAACTTGATCGCTTGGATAGATTCGCAAAAACGAAATCATTTCAAGAATTTGATAATCAGATTCCACATCTTGAAGGGGGGATTCCTATTCTAGATCAACATGTGGAATTTTCTTTTGAATAATACTCTCCCCCGACTGAAACTCCAACAATGGATGATGCTTTAAGTGATGTAATTGATAGAATTAGGAGATTCAATCTTGATTCAGTCCCAACTCAATCAACAGAGCAGCCTGGACCATCTCAGAAAGTTCCCCTAAAGTGGCTGATGAAGACACTTGAATGTGTTCATCCTGATAAAATTGGAAAAATAGGAACCATAAATTCAAACCAACAAAATGGAGGTGATGTAGATGACTCTAATTCACCTGTTGATATGGATGTTTCTTATGATTGTGAATTGAATTTGTCTAGAGATTTTGAACCAACTTCATTTAAATAATTTTCTTCTCATGATGAATGGAAAGAAGCGATGCAAAAGGAGTATGATGCCCTCATAAAGAACGACACTTGGAAGCTGGTTGATCCTCTATTTGGAACCAAACCAATTGGCTGCAAGTGGGTCTACAAGGACAAGTACAAAGCTGATGGCTCACTTGACAAGCACAAAGATAGGCTTGTGGCAAAAGGTTTTGCACAGAAGGAAGGGGTCGATTATGAGGAAAATTTTTCTCCCACAGCAAAATGGGCCACCATTCGGACACTCTTTGCACTGGCAGCTCAGAACGGCTGGAAAGTTCATGAAATGGATGTAAAAACTGCCTTCTTGAATGGAGATCTAAAAGAAAATGTTTTTATGTCCCAGCCTGAAGGATTTGCTGTGAAAGGACATGAACATAAAGTATGCAAACTTGTGAAGTCCTTGTATGGCCTCAAACAAGCACCACGAGCCTGGTATGGAAAACTAACTGAGCAT